>JXOV01013984.1:0-23903 GCA_001014945.1 Clogmia albipunctata
TGACGATTGAAATGTTAATATTACACCTTCGCATAATGTAAATATTCTTTCGTTAAGGCTTATGTTTGTATGAAATTTTCTTAAGACGGAAGTTGGGAATCCCAATGAAACAAAAATATTTTGAAAATTATTCCCAAATTTTGAGTTTTTATTTACTAAAATATGTTACTAAATCTGATTGATCAGTTTTATGATTTGTTACAATAATTCAGAAGTAAATTTTAATATGATTATTTTATTTTTTAAATAAAAATGAAAACAAACGTTTTTAATCTATGTTATACCCTATTTTACAAAAGATAAACAAATTTATAACAGTATCATGTTTTTTTAAAGTGTTCGTCTTTTAATTTATTCAAATAATATAATGAATATATTAAATTTCATTTAGTTTGTTTTGATATGAATTTCTCTCAACATGGTAAATATTTTTGCTTAATAGATAATGCGAAAATATTTGTTTAATAAAAATTCCCGAAATAACTGTAAACCATTCAAATTCTGCCTTGAGTCTGTAAAGTAAATATGTGTTATACATATGCAAATTAAGTATTGAATAGTAATTTACCACCTACGCAACACAAATCCCAAGTCAAAGAACCTTGTCTCATATGACTTCAATCTTGACAAAGACGTGCTAATTGGGCTTGGCACAAGAACGCAGTTTATAATATTATGGATAATCGGCGGCTCTAATTTTCAACTACTTGATTGCACCACCATCCCGGATAATAGTCTCTTTTCCAGAGGTGGCATCAGGTGCTTCGAAACCAATCACCTCCAAAGTAAATAACCATTGTGTCGATCGATGGGTAATAACTTCGTCATTACAGAAAAATTCGACTATTAGCGTTGAATGAATTACAATATTCGTGCACAATAACGATCGACAAACAGAAAATGAATGTTAAATACCTGAATGAGGACAATTACTTTGGCGCTATTAGAGATTTGCACCAAATTGGCTCATTTTGTTTGAAAAACGAAAAAGTGAATAAAAGTACCAGAAGAAATTGGGACCAAATCTATAATTCTACGTTTTCTTGAGAGGAAAATCAATCACCAACTTATGCTTTTATACTGGTGTGTTGGTGTTGAAGCACAAAATTCTCCAGTCGAAAACCGGAATAGCGCGCGCGCTGCAAACAATAATGACCCATTTCTTACGTTTTGCCAATAATTTCTCTTTTAGAAATGTTTCCTTCGGGCACTTCTCCACTTGGCGATTCGCTACCATTTCGCAAGATGTTGATTAGTCAATTGAAATTGATAAAGTGATGAATAAATGCAATGGAATCTCCTCTTATTTTTCCTAGATTATATTTACTCAAAACTGGAAGCTTTGATCATTAAACTGACCACAATGAATCACCCTGAAAATTTTTCTTATTGGGATTTTTTCTTGGATCTTTCAGCTCTCTTCTGCGTACCTGAACTCATAAGTTTACTCATACTTGGAGTAATTTTTTGCGCACACTTTTAATTTGCCTATCTATAAGATAATTTCGAACTTTTGGGGTATACTATTTCCAAACCGTTTGATTGTGAAACAACACACAAACCAATTAAACAAACTTTTATTGTGTTTAAGAATTGTTTTAATTCGCACAAATACCAATGCAAATTAGTTAAAACACTGGGTGATAAGGGAAATTGAGTCATTAGAACGATTCCAATAAAAATTGGTCTAGTTTCACTGAGCGAAATTCCTCTCCTCGATGAAATGATGCTGCTTTGTATGATCTCTTTCCGAGATGTTAAACTAAATAATAAGAGTAGAAA
Organism: Clogmia albipunctata; assembly: GCA_001014945.1. Classification (NCBI taxonomy): domain Eukaryota; kingdom Metazoa; phylum Arthropoda; class Insecta; order Diptera; family Psychodidae; genus Clogmia; species Clogmia albipunctata. The sequence continues at coordinate 1,783 of JXOV01013984.1, forward strand.
AAATGTCAAACTCGTCTTAATTGCCTTAATAAATTCAATTAATGCATCATCTGTGAAGAAAGAAACTGTCTGTCGAATAAAATTTCAATGCATCAGAGCTGAGTTTGGATTTACAGAGAAATGACAATATCGTTAAACTAGGAAATAAATGTAATTTCAAATGATGTGACTTTGTTTTGTTGGCCAAAGACTTAATACTGATCACTTCCGGAATGGATTCCTAATTACATTTTCTTTAGAAATGTCCAGCCAGTTATTTATTTTCATTTAACGTCCAATGTTCATTGCAGTATTAATTGGATTAAGTACAATTTCCAATGGAACCACTTTCGTCATTCTTTTCCCCTTACCTCAGCACTAGCTGGAGTTTTCATTAATATCCATAGTTAAGAGTAAGCACAACACTGTATTCCATCACAAGATTACACTGTACAAGAATGCTAATGATCGCACTATTCTCATGTTGATTTAGCAAAAACAATATTTCCACAAAGGTCGACAAGTTTAAGTTTTTTTAGAACAATTTTCATTGAAACACCGAATTTGTCAACAGAAAAATATTACAAAAAATGTTACACATTACACTACTGAATATTCAAGTACTAAATGAGATTTCTGCCTTAAATTCTAACACTAATTTAGAGTAAAATACGTTAAAATATCCACGCACCCGACACCAGCGATCCGTCCTCCATTGAGGTAAGTTTTATTTTCCATCGAAAGAAAAAAATTCAAGTTCGACTAATCAACCATTACTAAAAGCAACACAGTGCCGGCATGAGAGCTTATTCACAAACCCACAGACACATTAACGACTCTTTTAGGGTCACTATCTCTCTAGTGACAATATTACGATATTTCACATTACACATTCAGCGAAATCTGTTTTTCTGCTTCATTATGTTAGGAAGAACTTATTTAGTGAATGCTTCCTTAATGAATATTCTAAAGGGAAAACTTAAAAGAAAATAGAAATTAATTTTATACTCTATTATTATATTGTGTAGGTTGAAAAAAGTGAAAAAGGTTAAAAAGGTTTAAAAAAATAAAAAAATTAAATATTTTAAATTTTTGATGTTATAATAATTTGTTTAAAATGCTTGTATAAAACACGATCGATAAACATTATTGAGCGCTCATTACAATCGCAATTTTAATAGATCCTTGTGTTGAATAAGCTCTTTCTTGTAGACCTAGTTGTATGAATAACGCTTGAATTTGAATCAAAGCCTCTTAACCTTGTATAGGTTGTCCGGATTTTACGTGACGTCATCAGCCGGAAGAAAAATACATGTATCAATCTGGTTTGTGTTTTTTATTGTTAAAATGAAGACTAGACAGATGTATAATGTTATCCAGATTCTATCTTAACACTATTTTTTTAATTTCAATACTTTTTGACTGAATTGGTAGAGAGAGTTTTTGCATTTTTTTTCGCATTTCGGCACAAAATAAGTAAATATTAGACTTAATAGACTCAAAAATTATTGTCTGAAGTAGTTATTACTTCGCATAATATCACTTAAAAAGTCTTTTGTTACAATATTATGGCTAATTTTTTTGCATACTAAATCAAAACAATGAATGGTATTCGGCTGATGACGTTTCACTACTACTAACACGACCACAGATCCATACAACCTTATTGTTAATTAGCGTTGGCTTGAATATATATTTTAAAAATTAAGTAAGGAGGTCAACGATAAATGTGTAAGAACTTCACCTTCAATACGGACGATTGTATTTTTTGAGTTGATGTGTTGCAGTTGATCCAATATTGAACTTGAGTTTGTAGAACTTTTTGCATATAATAAATCCTCATTTTTACCTCTTGAGAAGATAGAGCTATTACATCACAATTATATCACTTTATATGTTCTTGTGATTAGTATTCAAATGTATAGTAATGTGTAATGTAATGTACAATTTGACCAAACAACCCATGACTGAGTTATAACCCTCACTCATATATATAAATACATATGAATGATCACCGGACCGTTGGACCATCGTGATTCCTTGGAGTGATGGGTGCCGCCCATCGCCTCAAAATGTATAGTAAAAATCAAAATTACTTATTTGTTTTGCAAACCACTCTTAATTTTATTTAAAATAATGTGATTTTTTTTATCACTTAGTGCTTATTGTTTCCAGCCAGCAGGAACTTCTAAAGGAAATCTTGTCGTTGCCGAAATTGATCAGATATAGTTCGATCCATCAAGCTCCTAAACAGTTTTTAAAATACGCTTAAAAACATTAATTTATAGTTGCTGTTACAAAAATCTCCAAATAAGGATTTTCTGGATTTCTTCGGTTTATAAATAAACGTTATACAATAATAACTTATGGTAAATCAAACATTTTGTTCTAGTATGGAATGTGGTTATGAACCCTAAACTATAATTGTGGTCGCTTTTATACTGCGGTAGTGGTCGAACTTTTATTGAGGAACGACTTGAACACATTTACACCTGTAGAACTCGAAAATAAACAAATGTTAAACGAAAACACTCTAGGAGTAGTAATAATTATATTGTTCTAGTAATAAACGACAGACGTAGGCAGAGTTCGTGGTTTGGACTTGACGGAGGATTTTGAGAAGAAGGGCGGTGAAGTGGTCTAAAGAGAGGGAAATTGAAGTTCAGAGACAGTTAAGAGATTGTGCAGACAATGTGGTTTGTGGCGGCAGAAAGCTCTCCATCATCCGCCAACTTTATGACACATTATCATACAATAGAAATGGACCGTGGGGCAGCAGAATCTCTTCACCGTTAAACGGTTTTTGTCTGGTCAATTTTCACTTGCGACAAACGGAATGAATTCTGTGGGATAAGTCCAATTATTATCTTTGGGAATCTTTTTGCCGAAGAAAGTACTTTTGGCTACAATGTTAACTCGGAGTCGCGGTGGCATTTAAAGTATCATTAATAACAGTTGGCAAAATTGTTTCTTAATAAAACGTCTCCGCAAATTTAAGAGCTGATAATTTATGGTCTGTAATGGCAATGGCACAGCCTTTCAACTTATCATGTCCGGAGCGAATTAACGAGACTGGGCAGAAATCGAAAGGTGAAATTCAGACGGTTCATTACCAAATTAATTATAATAGAATTAAAGTGCGTATAAAATTGAATTCAATTTGGCACGTTTAACAAAAGATTCATTGCCAAGTGAATTTACGGATTTCTCACCGTATATAAATGGGAATATATTATGGATAGAAGGAGAAAAAAAATGTTCAACAATAAAAATATATGAATTATTTGTTTAATTTATTTGTTTTAGAAGAAAACGCTGTTGTTATTAAATATTATTCTTTCATAAATTATAACTTGCTTATTATTTGTAATATTTCAAATTAGTTTTGTCGTTATTGTAATTCCAAACGATTCCTTAAGTTATAAAATAAAAATCTCTTTGGGGAATTCCAAATTAATGTCAAGGTTCTAATAAAAACTACGAGTATTTAAAACTGTATAAGTGAATGTTCTTTGTCTATGGCACACCTTTCTTAATCATACGAATATTCTAGAATAACCATCTACCTTCGCATTGGTATGATCTTTGTTCATTATCCGTTCTTCAACCGGCATAGTGTACGTGTTTCTAGAGTAAACAATATGAAATTAGCACCTGAATGATCCATCTTTAAGAGAAATCCGGTGGACTGAGAGAAATGCTAAGATGTCAACTTCCACGCCTTGAACCTAGGTTTATTTTGTTAACCGTGTAAAGTGTTGTCTTGACGCGGAAGATGAATAATGGTTCCACAACTAGAGTGCCCGATAAAGATTTCCTTGAATATTTTTTAAAACTATTTAAAATCACTAATCATATGACTATGAACTTTTGAATTTTCCGACTTTGACAAATGGATGTAAGATGTTTGCAATATAATTTACACTTTCTATGATAAGATATCTTATTTATTAAAAATAATATTATATAATATTTATACAATAACATTGGTGATATGTCGATTATTTTTTTAAAGACAATAGCATTTAAAATAAGTGTTGAGTAATTTCAGATCATTCAGTATAAATTAATTTTTTTTGATTACTCAAGATTGTATAGTTTTAATTGAAGTTTGTTTTGTCTTTCGGCTGTGAAGCATAAAAGAAGGGAGAAAAAATTAAACGGAAAGGGAAGATTGTCAAAGTAGGGTAATATTTTCTTGCTTTTAGTCAACGCTAATTAACAATAAGGTTGTATGATCTGTGGTGTTATTAGTAGTAAAACGTCATCAGCCGAATACCATTCATTGTTTTGATTTTGTATGCAAGACAATTATCGAAAATATTGAAACAAAAGTCTTTTTAAGTGATTAAATACGTGTAATAACTAATTCAGACAATAAGTTTTGGGTCTAATAAGTTGAATATCACTTATTTTGAGGCGAAAAAAATCGTAAAAATTCTCTCGCGCAATTCGGTCAAAAAGTATTCAAATTTTAAGAAAATAGTGTTGAATTCGGTATAAGATAGAATCTAGCGTTCATTTTAGCAAAAAAAACGCCGACCAGATTGATACGTACACATGCATTTTTCTTCCGGCTGATGACGTAACGTAAAATCCGGTCAACTTTACAAGGTTAAGCGGTTTTGCTTTTAGTAATCTTTTCACGACTACTTCAGTTTCAGTTAAAATTGAATTAATGATATGCCCAGTTTATCTTTTCCTAAAATACTTTATTGACAAATATTAGGAAGGTTGATTATTAATTTTGTATCAACATATTTATCGATAACTGTATTTAAAAAAAATATTAAGATAAACATGAAACTAAAAGTTCCGCCTAAAACAAGATGTTAAAGTGAAATTATGATGGTGCAAGGGGAGTGGTGGATCGACGCCAATTACAATTTATTTACACGTTTTTGTTAACTTTTTTCCCAGTCGTGCGAATTTCATTTTCAATATCCGATTGACTGGTGGCATGACAATGGGTACATACAGTCCATAGATTAGCCGGAACCAAACGATGACTTTTCTTTGGGTCTGGTTTCTGAACGAGCACTCTTCTGCAGAAATTGATTTCTCTATACTTTTGCTCTATTGGAGAGCGCATAATCATACACAAAAAGAATACAACATATTATTACGAATTGATTTGGTACAAAGCCATATAATTGGCCTCAGTGAATTAATCTAAAAATTCACGGTTTCCTAATTTGACAGAATAATTGAATTGGGCTATATGTCTAAAGTAGCTGGCAGCGGTTAAAGGTGTTCGATTTGACACCACCGGCTCAGTGAAAACCCATAATTCATTAGTTGGCAAATATATAAAGAAGAAGTTTAAAACCCACCAGAAATACATACCATATTTGTACAAAATTGACGATCGTGTATTCGCACAAAACAAGCTTTTGTTTAACTTTCTATTGACCTTCACTTACACTTTTATATTTTGTCTTTATTCAGATTTAATTTTTTTTGTTTAAATATCGCTCTACTGATATTAATATCTTAGATCATAAGATCTACATTCTTTGTTTTGTAAATTTTTTCGTTAATTTAAAAATTAATGATTGATAGCATTGGGTAAAATTCGAAGAGACATCATAAGGGGAGAGACGCCATATTCTCTTTAATTATGGGTGGGTAAAAGATAATTGCTTAATATTTTTCTGTATTTGAAAGCTCTTAAAACTCAACGCCTTTTCAGTGATAGTTCGAAGGAATTAAACTTTTAATGTGATATTTATAAATTAATCATTTTTGTTGAATTTTTATGTTAAGAATTCTATACTTCTATGGTTTCGCTTATCATAATTTATATAAACAAAAGGAAAGCATAGTAATTTTTGGTTAAATGAGCTATTTGGGTTATTAATAATGAGCTTGCTAGTAGTTTCCCATGTTTGCAATTTTGTGCTAATAATTTGAGCGCTTTGGCATTAACTCCCATCAATTTGGGAAATATGCCATGTTTTTATTTATTTGCTCATAATCTAGCATTATATATTTCTTAGGATATACATTAGTTTTGGCAGTCGCAAAAATAAAGAAATTCGAAAACCTAAAAATGGGTTCATTTGATCAAGTAAATATTGTTCTGGTGAAAAAGAGCCTCGTAAGTCATGTAAAAAGTACTTTACAGACATGAAAAAAGATTTCTGCACCAAAAAGAACTATTTTTACATTACAATTTCTATTTTAATGCAAAAGGACTTGATTGCAATCAATCGCAAACATGTTTCAATAAGATGTCAAATTTCCATTTGTCTATTTTTATAAGATATTTTTCTTCAGTCCCGTCCAAAATGTATATGATAACAAGCGATATTAATTAGGCATCAAAGTTAATAGCATTCCAATTTACTACACCTTTCATTTTACTTTTTACAGCCCTTCTTCCAAATATATGGCGTCTGTCCCAAGTTTATCCTATTATATAATCAAATAATTTTAAGCACATCATTAATATTACTATATAACTTAAAAATGTATAATTATAGTTAAACAATCTTTTACTATTTAGGAGGAAAATTAGATAAGCATTTAAATTTGGAAATAAAAATACAGTAGTGTAATCAATCAATTATGCAAATTAAATGGAAATCCATTTTAACGAAAGGAACGGATTTGATATAAAATTGTTGCTTATCAAATTCCCAAAGTGTAGTTGATAAACAAATAAAGCTCTGAGCTGTAAAGCACACATTTAGAAATGACATGTTACCTTAATTTTTGCAAACAGTAAACACTTCATCAGTGTTACGTAAACGCGATTGACCACTTTAGAATGTTGCCTTGAACTTAAACACAGACAAATATTTGGTAAACGCTTCGGAATCACTAAATACACAAATTAAAATAAACGATTTGCAAATTCTTTAAAATGCCACCGTACTTTTTTCGTGTAAAAATGCAATTTTGTGCGCATGTCGCGATGATTTATGTAAGATGTTCAACGTTTGATTGGAACAAAACAAGTCATTGCCATGGCGACAGTTTGAATGTTTTTATTTTATATAATGACTAGAATTTTCATTGAGTTTTATAATAATTAATAGTTAGACAAGATGGCATCAAAGTGGTTAGATGCCCAGGCTGAACATCTGAAGTCTTTGAATACGATTCCTTCTTGTATGGTTTTGAGCGACCTGAAAAGTGATAACTACTATAAACTGGTGACCGTGGATATTCCTCTGGATTTTTCATCGAAATCAAAACTAAAAGTATTTAAAGGATGCACCCAAACTAATGAACAGGGTTTGCCCGGAATTCCATGTGCCATTGAGTCTATTTATATCGACGAACAAGATCCACGGATACCTGGTAAATTTGAGATAAAAACAAGGTGTTAAAATTAGTAATTGATTAGCAAAGTATTAAACAACAAATTAACCCATGGACTTTGTAACTAGAATGTTAAAAGTTACTAATCATTGTTGATGGTTTCAATTCCTACTTTTATGACTATTACTATGTAATTCGAGTATAATCAAGAATACTATTATATTAACCGGTTTGTGCTATTAGTGTGAAAAATGGACTATTTTTAACGAGGAAAAGAGTGTAAAATACGAGTCGTGATGCGAGTTTTCCATGGTTTCAAATGGGTTTTTAACTAAAGAAGGAACATATTTTTTTAGCAATACTGTTGAAAATACCAGAAAAGATAATTAGAAAGTTATTATAACGACCTCTATGTGAGCGATGTCGAAAAAGTAATCTTTCGATACGAGAGTGTAAAGTTCTTATGGTATAACTTTTTAATAACTTATAACCCAGCTTATATAAAGCTTATAAAAATACATTTAATAAATGATCTCTGGTAAGATGCGTGATTCCTTCAAAATACATATATAGAAACTTAATTTGTACATTCAATTTTTAACTGCCGAAGAAATATATTTTCCCAATTTTGATATAAAAAGTACTTGTTTTCATTAATTTATGCTTCAATAAAAAGTGAAACTTTTCTAAATGAAACATAATAATCATCACGGCTTGAAAAACTGAATGAATACAGGCATGAAAAAAGTACTATAGAAATGAAAAGAAAAAGAAGACAACTCCATTCACAAATAAAACTTATCATTCGACTTCTTCTTATTCTAGACTGAAACATCAAAATGTTTCATTATATTTTAGTCACGATATAAATTGATAATAAATAAATTAGCAGTGATGTCATATTTTTGAATAAACTTGAAATTATATCAAATTTTAATTCTAAATATCATTTAATATGATCAGTATTAAAAATTATATTTGCAAACACTTCTTTGATTTATATAAAAAAAATTTCATTTAGGGCAGTTATTGTGAATTATTGATATAAGTCATTCAAAGTTATGTTTCAATGTTTCCCATATAACTATTTAATTAGTTTTTGTGCTATTTTACAAATGAAAATTAAGAAAAGTGCATTCGTTTCTCGACATTTTATTCAGTTTTCTCGAAGGAAGCGCTTCGTGTCGTCGACTTCGTCTCCTTGCGGAAACATCCTTCCTTCTGGAAAACCGAAACTTAAACCGTCTTGAAACGATAATAACTATTTCTGTAGCTTTTTAGATAACTTACCCGAATTTCTAATACTACTTATTGTCTTTTCATCTATCAAGTTTTGGCGGTGGCTGTGGGACCTAGTGTTCTCTTTTATAGAAATCTAAAGCCGTACTACAAGTTCACGGTTCCCAGCATTGAAATTGAGCCCCTGGAAGTGGACATTTGGCGAAAATTATCGGTTGAGAGGCACGAACATGTCAACGATTTAATCCAACAGCTGAGAACGATTGAAATTTCTAATCTGACCGTCTTGTCGCAGAAGCTGATCAATCTGCCCGAGGACCAGCGGCTTGAGTTTATTGCCGAGAATCGTGATGTGGAGCTGAAAAAGTGCTCGCCAGTGACTGTGATGACAAAGATTCGGAAAATGGCGGGCGGGGAGGATAATGATCGGGCGATTAATTGCCTAGTAATTGGCACCGATAACGGAGAGATTTTCGTTCTGGACTCGCAGGCGTTCACGATCTTGCACCAGGCCAAAATGAGCGCCTTCCAAGAGTCACCGGCTTTCATTTCCGCAACAGGTCATTGGGACTCTGACTTTCGAATTGTGATCGCGTCCAGGCAGGGTTATGTGAGCATCTTGAAGAAGGGATGGCTGGAGGGGAAGCATATCATCCGCTTAGATCACCCAGTCACTGGGCTCAATATCTTGCCAATTGAACAGACAATCGTCCTAGTTTGCATGAATCGATCGCTGAAATGTTACTCGAAGAAAGGAAAGCAGCTTTGGGCCGAATCTTTACCAGCAGGTAAGACAAATTCTATTGCCATGTTTTTTTTCATTGCATTAAAAATTTATACAAAACGGTTTTAAATAATAATTTAAAACTTTAAATCCAAATTAAACTGTTAATATCATGTACTCGTATGATATCGTGATGTGGTTTTTATAACATAACTAGCAGACCTGGCAAACTTCGTCTTTCAATTTTCATTATTTTTAGTTAACACTCAACAGTCTGTGGCTATGAAATTATAATTGAAAGGAAAATGGACAGTTGTGGCAATAAAAACATCATGGATATAAATTAGATTTTTTTTTATTCAAATAAGAATGAAATTTTTTCCAAAACTTAAAAAAAAGACAAAAACGGAATTGACAGTAGCACTTGCAGCCGACGTTTAATTATAATAACATCCAAAATATCTCATTTAAAAAATTAGGTGTGACAACCTTAACATTTAGGGGTATAAGAAATATAACTAAATTTTTTAACCGTCCTCGAATGGGCATGAATTTTTATTTGTATATGTATTTTTTAATGCTTAAACATAATCAAATAAAAAATAGGGCTTTTCTCGAAAAAAGAGTATAAAAATAGGAGTGACCCACCCTTAACATTTAGGGGTTTGTAAAATAAAACAGACAATCACCAAAATTTCATTAAAATTGGAAAAATAATTTCGGAGCCTTTTGGCCTCATACAATGTGACACGAGAATTTTATATATAAAAAGATTACCCTTTCTATTCCTGTAGGGAATACCCTTAACCAACATTGACATTTCAGTGACTACTTGTTTTCAGTGTATTATTAATCACCTAGACGGGTTGTAAACGGATACAGTCAATCCGTCCATTTTATTGATAATTTTGTGCTATTGCCTTATATACGTAATTCGATATGAGTATTATTCGACAATGTTATTGATATAAACAAATGGAAACTTTATTCGTGCCGGAGAAATATCCGCCTAGGATTTGATTCCATGGCTCCCTTTTAAATTAATATGTAAGATAAATTCTCTAAATATTAGTAGTTATTTATTCAACGTGTGAGAAACGAATGAACCAATATTTAAGACAAAATTTTCTTTTCGTCATTTATTTTGAAAGAATTAAATTGATTAATAAATTGTAGTCTATTTTATTGTAGATGCTTAACAAATGTCAAAATATATTTTCATTCTAAGCTACTAAGATTAAAAATAATAATTTTAAGTAGCTGAATTTTGGTACGAGTTTTGTGTATTTACACGTTTTGTAATTATTTGCAGGTATTGAATTATACTTTATTCAACACTACGAATATAAAACAATTTCTATAGGAAGAATTGACTACTAACATGAAAATATTTTTCAACAGAACTGTATAAAAGTATTATCAGTCTTTTACAAACGAAATTTAGCCTATAACTTGATATTTTTTTTTTTGAGGGAATATTACCCGTATCATCACAAATTTTAGGACATAACAGGAGTTGGGAGGTAAAGGGGTCAAATGTACAGAGGTGAAGGATTACATAAACTTAGGTGTTACATAATAACGTAGGAACTTGATATTAAGTTGGTAATTATCTTCATTTTATACAACGAATAGGGATTATTAAACACTAAATCAAGAACATAACAATGTTTAAAAAGCTAATTATATGTATTTTATGAATGGCTTTGATCAAATTAGTTTTAAAAAATAATAATTCTTTTAATTTCCGTATAATTTACTTTTTTTTCGTTTTCACACATTAAAATTCATTTAATTTAATTATTCATTATACAAATTAAATTGCTGTTTTGATGGCTTTTCAATTCGGCAAAATTCAAATACGTTAATTATAACTGTTACAAATTGAATACTTAATTATCTTCTAATTAATGTTGGGGAGTTTTGTACAGACGGAGATCATTAATAAAAACAAACATTAGTGTACAAAAGATTAAAAAACAAATATTAAAATAGTACCTTCTGTAATATCCAATTTATAAAACTATCATATAGATACTATATATAGAAAATCAATTTAATTGAAACTTGACATTTTAATCTTCTTTTCTTTGGTACAAAATCAATCTGGAATAAATAAATTAATGTGATTTGGTAATTTATTTCGGTAGAAGTTGTCTGCATGGCCCCAGTCACACTGCCGCATTTGGGCTTGACTCTAGCTTGTGTCGGACTTCTCGGCGGATTGGTTCAACTGTATTCGGCCAAGAAATTATTGGACCAATTTACTGCTCCAAATACTGTCAGCGCCATGATTTTCGGACGACTTGGTCAAGAAGACCATGTTCTCATTCTGAACACAGTCGATGGATCACTGCTAATTAAAATATTGAAAAGAACTGCCAACTTTTCCGCTGCAATTACAGAGCAAAACAAATCCACCGCAGTAAAATCCGAGGAAAATCAATTGGTCAACTTGATACCGAAAAAGAATAAAACATTTCTGGAACAGATGGCGAGAGAGCAGGAAAATCTAACAGGTAAATCGAATTTATTTTACAAAACATCCAAATCGTTAAAAATAGAAATATAATATAAATTAATTATTGCAATCGTCTATCGAAAAGTGAGCTTTTTAACTATGATTTGAGTTTTTAAATAATCACTTTTTCAACATGTGTAGAAAGGAAAACCACAAACATATTTCAAAATTGGTCACCATTTTGTTTACTTCAGCCTGTGCCATAGAATCGTGTGGTTATGAGAGATAATTTTTTCGCAATTTTGATATAAAAAGTACTTATTTTCATTAATTTATGCTTCAATAAAAAGTGAAACTTTTCTAAATGAAACATAATAATCATCACGTCTTGAAAAACTGAATGGATACAGGCATGAAAAAAGTACTATAGGAATGGAAAGATACAACTCCATTCACGAAATACATCTTATCATCATTCGACTTCTTCTTCTTATTCTAGTCTGAAGAATGAAACATCAAAATGTTTCATTAAATGTTATGTATCTATTTTTTAAAACTACAAAAAGCTCCCAGAGTATCAAAGTTTATTTACTTTGTTTAAATTGAATAATTTAATTGTTTTTATATGGTTAAACTTAGAACTGGTCTGTGGTATGCACTTAGATGCTATGGAGTGTTTGTCGCCTAATTTTTATTACAAGAAATCAACACACAAAATCACAACACAAAACAATTTCATTTGACAGAAGTCATTCAAAGTTATGTTTCAATGTTTCCCATATAAATATTTAATTAGTTTTTGTGCTATTTTACAAATGAAAATTGGGAAAAATAGCATTTGTTTCTCGACGTTTAATTCAGTTTCCTCGAAGGAAGCTATTTGCGTCGTCGACTTCGTCTCCTAGCGGAAACAGCCTTACTTCTTGAAAACCGAAACTTAAAGCGTCTTGAAACGAAAATAACTATTTAAATTGTATTTCGAAGAGGATTGTAAAAAAATCTGAAACGATGATAAACTCGCCTTATGGCTTACGTTCCATATACATTTCCCCATATTTTTACACACATGTAGATAAAAAAATGTTTCAGGCACAGTAAAGTTTACAACATTAAAAAAACTCAAATATTATTTTATTTCATCAAATAATAACTTTCTAACATTTCTAATTAAATGTGTAGATAATAATCACTATTTAAACTGATTAATCTCCTTTAAGCGATGTATCAACTGGCACAGTCTGAGATGTGGAAAATGAGATTAATGGCTGCGAGAGCCACCCTGAATGTGATAACCCAGGCTGAGACCACCCTCTCTGGAGATATTGGTTATTCGTCAATTAAACTGGCTGCCGAAGTGATTGGATATGGTCCCGAGTTCATTCTGAAGTTGCGGATTGAGAACATGTCTGTGAGAAGAGAAGCTGCCAACTTGTTCGTTTTATTGCACGCCAACAAAAATCACTACACAATGGAGAGCCAATACACGAGATTACCGCCCTTGTTGCCAAATTTTCCAGTAACTATCAACTTCAAGGTGACTGTGGTGACAAACACTGCCGGTTTGCCGCCGTCTGACCTGACGAATGATAATGCAATAATCAAGTGCATGGTCAGTCAGTGTGGCCAGGTGTGTAGTGGTGAATTATTCCATATAAATTGGTCTAAAAATTCTATTCCTCCTTTCAGTCCAAACCGTTGATCGCTGCATCGGTATCTATGCCCATGCCCGAGCCTTTTGTCGACAATTTAAATTTGTAATTGCAATTAATAAAAGTGTAATTAAAATCGCGGTTTAAACTCATCACGATTCAGTGTGCTTAAAATGTTGGAGCAGGTATGGTGGAAAGACACTTTTTTTAGATTTAGTGATATGCTAATTCCTATTTTGTGTATTTCAGAAGTTCAAAGCAGCGCTGCAAAAAAGTGAAGAATTAAAAGAGTTGGCGACGGAAAAGGAACTATTAAGCCTTCGAGGATTTTATAAACAGGCTGTTTATGGGGACAATGAACTAGGGAGGCCTCCAATGGCAGATGTGGGTGGCTTAGCGAAGTGGCAAGTGTGGCGCGATTTGCTAGGAATGCCAAGGGATGAGGCCAAACAGCACTATATTGATCAATTAGAGAAATTTTGCAAGTTGTATAATATTAAATGAAATTGATGACTGAAATCCGTGTTTGTTGAATAAATATACTGATATTATTACAATTGTTTTTTACTTTCACTGGAATTGTATTATATGAAAGGATTTTTATTCTAAAAACTAGAGAGTTTCAAATTCAATATATCATTTATGGTTCCTGACCATGGATAGACAGATAATCATATTAGAATTATAAATAAGTCAGTGCAATTAAAGATTTTTACAATAACTTACACTTATTGAAAGAATATTTTATAAGAAAATCGGAATTATACACATTTCATGAATCTTTTTAAATAATTTACTTTTTATGAAATAATTAAAATCCAATATCGATTGCAATTCGAGTAAAAATGCTTTAATTAATTTTCATTTATATTTTATTCAATTCATTTTCAAATCCTTTCTAATATTAGGCATATACAATTGAAATCAACAAATTTAACATGATATTTTACAGAAAATACAATGAATCGACTTTGCATAATATCGAAATACAATTTTGAACTATAATGAACTATTATTTAGTACATATCGATTTATACTATTGTATAATGCATGGCATTTGCCTTTAATTGAATAATTTTGCATAATATTTTTGAAGTGAAAATAGTAAATTTTTGCACTGTGACCTTAGGTTTCAATTATAATAAATAGTTCAACGCTTTACATTAATTCATAAATACATATCTGGTTTATTATAAGAAACCAACTTCTATTAAAATATTCCTAAAATTTAATTTTTAACCAATAAAATAAAAATAAGTTTTAATCATAGCTATAAAATACACAATAGTCCTAAACCCTGTCGAAAAACAACGTAAAGAAATAATAATATTAAAATTATATTTGTACACGAAATTAAAATTTGGTAACACTCAAATTTTAAGAAGGTTCACTATAAAATTTGAAAACTGCCATTATTTCATTGATGACATATCTTCCGGATCCTGTTTAAAACGTATTTTAAAGAAAAAAATTCCATTTTAAATTTAATTCACTTGTCAAAGTGAATCAATACATTAAAAACGAACAGAAGGTAAGGTTACGTAGTAAGTAATTGTAAGAAATTATAAAAATAACACCAAATGGAACTAAAAATTCTAAATTATCAAAATTTAATATAGAATAATATGAACGATCCCTTTGTAAAACAACCCGATGACGTAACTAATGGGCAGTGTAATATTGGATAAAACTATTAAGAATTGTAAAAAATTGATTGTTTTATATAAAATATTATTTTTAGGTACAATTTCAAAAATATTTATACGTATTTTTAAATACATATCACTTAATGGAACTTGCTTTTTTAATATTTGGCAATTATAACCAATTTTTATAACTACCAGTTGCATAAAGCCTCGAATATACCAAAAATAAGCCGATTAAAATTGTGGATTTTTTTTATATTACAAGTTTAAATTCAGAAGTATAACTAAGTGCTGGTTTATAAATTCTTTTCCTAAAAAGAATAATTATATTATTTTTATGGAAGGAACTTTAATTAATTTTGGATTGAGATCTACATAATATTTTATACTGATTTTTCAATGAATCTATTGTAAATTATAATGACTTTTATTTGAAACCTAATTTATTCATAGAACTATACTTTTAAATAATTTCAATATATATTTTAAATCACAAAATCAAAAATAAATATAGTATCAACAATTTCTATTAATTGACATTCTTAAAAACGCCATAAAATGACATTAACTAACTACAGACGAAATTGTATTCAAATAACTGCAAACGACGACAGTCTTTGCCTTCCAGAATAAGCTCTAATTAATCTATCACCTATACTCGTAATGAATCCCTTAACCCAAGTACAAGAGGATATTACAAAAGTACTGGAAATAATGATGGATGAATTCAATAAAATGACTGTATTGAACTACTTGTAACAGATATGAATTTAAAAAAAATCACTTTCAGAAGTCAAGACACAAACCACAATCAGAGCAAAGGCATAAAATAAATTCAAATGAAAACTAAAAATATTTTTTAATAAGTTCCATATTTTAATTTAAAAACATTGTTCACTGAATGTTTGAACTTTTTTAATTTGCAACACAGCAATCTGTATATCCTTAATTTATTGAAGAATGAAAATAGTTGTACTTATACAGTATTAACCAAAACAAACTAATATTTAATTAAAATAATTATTTCAAATTAATAAAATTAATTTTTTTATATCTTTAAAAGCCATTCCTTCTCAAGAAAAAGCCATTCCAACCGGCGAACAATGGACGAAATGACATATTATTGAAGCTATTTGAAAAAAAGGTGTATCTTATTTGTTAACAATATATAGAATATATTTATCGGTAAATGATATCGTATTAATTCTTATGATTAGAATTGTTATTTTCCGATTGTTCACTTTACAGCATGCCAAAAGAGTTTTGTAATGAAATCGTCACAGCAGTGCTGTAAAGTGACGGTATTTTGTTTTCACTCTCATGACATTTGAAGTGTCCACAATACACATTCGAGTAGTGTAATAGTATATTTCGATACAAATGGTGAAATAGAGGTCATTACAGTATTTGAGGAGCGCAGCGAGTAAAAATAGGTAAATGAGTGCTTATTTCACATGTGAATTGAACGCTATTTTGTGTACTTCTGAAAAAATATCAGTTAATCGATAATTAATAATTAAACCATTCAAAGCGGTTTTTTCAATTTGTGCAACAACAACTCGCAACAAAATTTAAATATTTAAATAATAAATTTGGTTTCAACAATAATATGTAATTTCATTAAAATGAAGACAAGTAAGACACAGTGTGTTTATTAGAGTGAGATGGAAATTCCCAACTTAAAATATTTTAATAATAATGTGAAGATATTTGGTTATAACAACAATTTGTAATTTCATTAAATTCGTGACTAAAATGCGTGAAAATTTTGAAATATTACCGCACGCGTGCTGTAAAGTAAACCGTTAATGAACCAATTTGTGTTAAAACAGGCTTCTTTTCGATACGGAATTGCACCAAATTGTTTTTCTACTTTAATGTTAAAATATCATTGAAAACAAATAAATACAGAAGAAATTAGATGGATTATGACATAAATAAGTTAAATAATAAAGAAAACTACATATTTTGACATCGAATTTCAAGTAATACAAATTAATAATTTTATATTTATTTATATTATTTTGTCCGTCTGAGTATAATATATACTCCATTTATACACCACTAGACCGGTGAGTACCCTTGCCTGCCTACCCCGAGGTCGTGGGATCGAATCCCGGGCGGACAATTTTCAGCGCGAAAAAATTTTTCCATTTGTGTATATCAATAAAATTTTATAAAAGAAAAAATGTTAAATTGATCAAATTTGTATTACGTATTTCATTAAAATATTCCAAAATGAAATTAAATATTTGGATACCTAAACAAATAATTGTCTTATTTCCTCTGAAAGACCCTCAATCATCCATAGTGCGACAAAATTAAACAAAACCAATTAGGATTGTTACCCTTTTTTTATTTCAAATCCGCTTAACAGAAGAAGTAAGGCAAATATTATTATTATTTCGTTATTATCTGCTCTGTAAAACAAAACTTGTTGCCACTTGTGAAACGTCATTTACTGATTTTTCCAAAGGAAAATGTTCCTGACCTGTTTGGTCGTTGATACATTTGACATTTTAGGTAAGAAAAAACCAAGTATAAAATATACTATGCATTATGGACTATATATATCCAGATTATTTTTTATTTATATTCTTTTATTGCTTTCGCATATTTGTATTCAATTTAATTTGGCATTCTATTTTCAAATTAAAGTTTTTTTCTTTCATTGTTATATTTTTGTCTTGAAACTAGTACCCAACTGTCAAATTTTAAAACTAAATCACCAAAAACTGTCTCTTGTTGGCGCATTGGGAAAAATCCGCACGTTTTTTTTTAATTATTTGCAATAACCCTAGACTTTTGTTTTATAATCCAGACGAAGGCCAATAATGAGAAATTAAAATCAGATTGATACATTCCGAGATATTAACTAAAATTTAATCGAAGACCGCTGTCTTAAAAGGATGAAACACAGTGTATGTAGTACAGATAGCAACCCTGATCATTCGACAGAGGTAAACAGAAACAAGCCACAAACAGACACAGGTGAGAATGATTGTTGTTGTTTTGGTAGTAGTATTTTAGCTGTGAAGTGATTAGGTTGCTCGTCGTCGACGAAACGTGTACAAAATAATTTTATTTTAAATTTGTGATTATCTTAGATAAATTCAAAAGTAAATAACTGCTAAATATTGAAAAGTTTATATTTGGGGTAATATTAANACAGGTGAGAATGATTGTTGTTGTTTTGGTAGTAGTATTTTAGCTGTGAAGTGATTAGGTTGCTCGTCGTCGACGAAACGTGTACAAAATAATTTTATTTTAAATTTGTGATTATCTTAGATAAATTCAAAAGTAAATAACTGCTAAATATTGAAAAGTTTATATTTGGGGTAATATTAACAAAAAAGTAATACAAAATAGTTGAAATTCACCAGTTTTAAGGCAATAAGCCATGTATGACGATGACAAATTTACCTGTTCAGTGATCTTTAGTGGTGTAGTGACGTGCAATACCGAAAAATCTAATGTTAATATTGGATCTAGAGACGCTTGAAGAGCTGGCAAATAACTGAATCAATTTAGAATATTGAATTAGGAGAAATTCCTATTGGAAAAGAAAACAAAAGTGCAGAAATTCTTTCCCTGTATTATTTTTGTTATGAAATGTACTGTTATTTTCGCTGTGTGTTTGTGTTACTTCTTTTTACCTTCTCTTTTATTATATAAAAAAATAACCCACTCATACCGGCACACATACACTCGTCCAGTCGAAATTATTAGGTTTCGATGATCATGAATGAAACCCGAAAAGTTGTAATTTTATTATTTTTCTTTTATTGTTTATTGTCATGAAAGGGTGCGCCTCCACAGTAACAGGAATAAGAAGAACACAAATAGAGGTGTTTCGCTATCTAACCGATTGACGAAATTGAAAAGTGTTTTGGTCAAAAGTGGCCTAATATTGATAGTGCTCGCTGGTGCTTTATCAGAAATGTTCAACCATTTGTTGTCGTTTTTTTCGCGAATTTGTGATATGTAATTCATTTGATTAAATGGGGGATTTCAAATGTCAAGAATTGGTTTTGATGATATCATTCTCGTATGTATTATATATCTGCCAGTCTTTGGTCATTAGAAAATAGAAACTGTTGAAGCATAGAAACTAGAAAAACAATAAACTTTGTTACTATTTCCATTTACACGAACATATATAAAAGAAATAAAAATGTTACGTTAATCATACTATAGCATAACGTATGTATGCGATTTTGAAACCATACTGTAAAATTGCCAAATTGAGTAAAATTTCGAATTGTAGTACATATAACAGTTAATTTCGCACTTATTTAAAAACTGGAATCGCAATCGTTTTGGTTGAAGCAATGTGCAATGTATATCAATTTATTTACCGATCTTAAGCTCCACAGCTGAAATGTCGCCTTTCATTGGTGCTCTGTGGCTGATCTCTCAGTTGGTCGTTCGGTCGTCGCTATACTTCTGGTTTTTTGTGCAATTGCCTGTGTGTTGGGATTAGTATATTGCAAAAAATCAAACAAAAATAAAACACACGAATAGAATAAAAAAGCTAACGGGAATCGGTGAACAAGTTTTTTTCTTCAATGATTAATAATTATGAAAATCCAATAAAACATTCAGGCTTGTGTGATCATTCTCTCTTTTCCATATCCCCAGCCAGCCAGCAGTAGTTAGTTCAACAGCAAGAGTGGTGTTGGTATGATGGTGGTGAGATCTAGTGGCCAATCGCTGGGACTAATCAGTTGAGACTGGATTTTTATGGCCAGAAATGGCCGTGTCGTCGCCATGAAGCAAAAGCGATCGCATCAAAGTTCTGGACGGATTCATATTCAATACAATTGTAACGGCGTCGTCGACGACGACTCCTCCATATAGACACTAATTTATGATAGCGCACTGATAAGGCAGGTGTGTGTGTGCATGTGTTTGTGCATAAAAGTGTCATCTTGGTGGATATCGCGCTGATATATCAACAAGGGAAGCAGCCGAAATGCATGATCTGTTTATGATCTGTTTGACGAAACGAGATTTGTGCAGAGCTGGAGAACTCTTCTCAGTGGCAGACTCGGATATTGTCAACTCGGTAACCGATGTGGTGAGTTCTAATCTAAATATAGATGTGATAAAACTCCTATTCAAGAGATTAGTATTTCTGCATTCCGTAGACTGCCTTCTCTTGCACATGCGATATAAAATTGTGCCAATTCCGATTAATTGAAATTCTGCAATGTCATTTTAAAATTTCTGTTCCGGAGAATAAATATTTATGATAAACAGTTTTAAAGATAAACTATATCTACACTTATCAGTAACTGCGGATATAGATTGTTCCAAACACTTCCTGGGAGATTTAGAATGAAAAATATTAAACAAAATTTATCTTTACCACCTACAGATTTTCAGGAAAATAATTTAGATTCAATTGGTTAAATTTTTGTTGTAATATAATTTTAGGACCTTTGGGTCAATTGAATTGATACAAAAAAAATTATTAACCAATAATGGCTTAGACTTAGAGAGTATTCATTATAAATGTTATCAAGGCCTGAAATTTTTTATCATTCTAAAAATATGTGAGTTAAATACTCAACTAACTAAAATGTATATAATATTTTATTTACTTATATTTACACTTTTTTTAATTTAATTGATAATATTTTAAATTGCAATTCTTCCTTGTAAAAACTCATATCATAACAAGATCAACTAAATTTTAATGAAAAAATATCTTCTAATAATTTGATATGAAAGAAATATTGGGTTATTATTTCCACTCTAAATTGTGATAGTAAAATATTTTCAATAATTAAAACTAAATACTTTCGAAATCTTGCAATGTATGATTATAATATATATTTTGAAGCAATTTCAGTAGTAAATATTAATATTAAACCATTTAATTGAATAAAATGCTTAAGTATAAAATGTTTTTTTTTTCATTTAAAGAATATTTTCTAATTTTCCAATATCTTTTGTTTTAGCTCACTGAAATCGAGACGATTATCTCCCATCCTGATTATTTGCAAAACAAAAATGATCAATCGGTAAGGAAATTAGTCATAAATCCAATGAAGACGATAATAAAAAGAGAAAATCTTATTCCAGGTGATGGAGATTTGCTTGACCCGGATTACGTCCTGCATACGAGAGACCAAATCCGTGGAGAGGCATTGCAGTGCTCTTGTGGGCCTGCTAAACTCGTGCCTTAAATACAATTTGCAGTCGTCTGGGAATGAGGAACCACCACACGCCAAGATTTCTGCCGATTTAATCTCGAGCATATTTTTGGTACGTTTTTTGATCGGGGACAAAGTTTATAAATAATTTGGAATTCGCATTGTTTTGGAGGCGCGTCGTTAAATTATCTGAAGAGACCACTCCCAGAATTTAATCTATTCATATTAACTTGTCTCTCTTTTTATTTTGTACTCCCTTTCACTCCATTAATTTCCACTTATTTTTGCAGAATTACAACAAGAAAAGCGTGATGGAAATGGCATTGCCGGTGGCGGTGAAAATTCTACAGAAGGGAAACCGGGAGTTATCTAAAAATCTGGCCAGTTACTTGTCGCTGGCTGCCATTGAATATGCTTATTTGTTGAGTCCCCACATTCAACAGATTCTAGACTCGATTGTGATCGGTAATCATGGCCTCTGTCAAATATTACCACAAATCTATGATGTTTCTCCGGAAGCGCTGGACAAAAAAGTCGGAATCTTAATACCACTACTCAAAAGCTGTGAAACCCAAGAGAAACTGGCGTTGCTCTCTCTGTTTTCTATGATCGTCAAAAAGAATCCTGGTGTAATTATAGTTTAGTTAATCTCTATATGAAGTTATTTAAATTCTTTTTATTTTAGGCTTTGGAGAACTGTATAAATCAAATTTGTGAGACGTTAAACAGTGATTCCAATCAAGTGGTAACGTCCACGATGAATCTTTTATTGAAATTGGCCGAAGAGTTTCCCACAAAAATGTTGGACCAGTTTCCCAAAATTAAAGCGGCTGCCGAAAAGAATCCATCCACTATTTCCATTGCATCCCAGATTCTATCTACGGCGGGGAAAATTAATAGGGTAAATATTTTTTTTTATTTTATGGTAAAGAAAGAGGTATGCCATTACGAGTGAAATATGGTAGTTATTTTCGTTTCAAGACGGTTTAATTT
>JXOV01013998.1:529-15889 GCA_001014945.1 Clogmia albipunctata
TAGTACGTGAGCGTGAGACAAAGTAACAATTTTTGTTTTTTGTCTCCCTAGAGAAGAAAAACTCATTTTGAATGGATGCTATGAGTGAACAAAAGCTTACTTTGAACGCATCAAATGTATAAAATATATTTATTTTGTATACAGAATTATAAACCCTTTTAAAGTGAAATATTCATAATATAATGTTGTAATTCGTAATCAATAACATATTATTGTTGAGAAATGAAATATTGAAAATTGCGTAAATTTCAATATTCAAAGCAATTGCCTAATAAAACTATTACTTATGCCTTTCTTCAAAATACGTAAAAATATTAAAATGAATAATTAATCTTCCACATAATTTACATTTTATTCGTATTGACATTATTTTACCTTAAATTTTATTATTACTTAAAACAAAATAATTATACATTAATTTGAATAAAATTGTTTAAGAATTTGAGGCTGTTCACTTCCGCCTTGTATAAATTTCATAAAAACACAAGATTTAACGTAAGATTCTTATTTTTTAACTAATTGTTTTTATTTCTGGATTTTTTTTTATATTTTAAATGTGTGCACATTCAGTTAATTTTAAATGATTATTTTTACTGAATTTCATGACAAGTATCTTATAATATTTTTTTAAATTTTTTATAAATACTTTTTAAATTAAATCAATTACAGTTAGTTATAGAAATTTAATCGAATGTTTTCCACCTTTTATCATTTATAATTTTAGAATTATTGTTAGGAATTACAAGTTTGTATTTATTTTTATTATTTTGTTAGCTTTTAATGAATATATATATATAACATTCTATTTGTGGTTAAGAAGACATTAAATCTCTAATCTTCATTCAAAAATATTATGAACGCGAATAGATATAAGTTTATCTCAGTTACGCTCAGTTTTATAATCCTCATTATGTTTTTTATCATTCGTTTTTACAATTAGTATCATACTACTAAATTTAGTCATAGTTCTTTCGTTATTTTTTTATTATTAAAGTTGTTTTCTGTAATGTCTAATGGAATCATTTTTATAACATTT
This sequence comes from Clogmia albipunctata, assembly GCA_001014945.1. NCBI lineage: Eukaryota > Metazoa > Arthropoda > Insecta > Diptera > Psychodidae > Clogmia > Clogmia albipunctata. Next base: position 1,566 of record JXOV01013998.1, read on the forward strand.
TTCTAGTGGGATACTACTGTCAAATTTTGACTGATGGCGGAGGGAGCGGTGGATTAGGTGGTGGAGGCATTTATGGATCATCTTCGGTGGTAGACATTCACACGCCCACACAGTTGCCCAAGTTTTTATCCCGGGGCAACTTGTACAAGGTGACGACGGGCGACACGGTGACGCTGCCCTGTCGCGTTACAAATCTGGGCACCTTTGTGCTGCTGTGGCGGCGAGGGAATAGCGTACTGACAGCGGGATCTCTCATGATAACGAGGGACAAGCGGTTCAAGCTGGTGGAGTCGTACGATTTGCAAATAAATGGGGTCAAGACGCAGGACGCGGGCGATTACATTTGCCAAATTGGGGACCAAGAGACCAGAGATCAAGTGCATACGTTAGAAATCCTAGTGCCACCATCAATCAAAGCCGTGCCACAGAATGGTCAAGTGACTGCGAGGAAGGGCAGCACCGTAACGTTAGAGTGCAAAGCGTCTGGAAATCCTGTTCCATCTATTTATTGGTTTAAAAAGGTATATATTGACTGATTTATTACTTTAAAAACAACAGGGTAAAATTTGGAACATATTTTCTTCACCAGGATCCGTTGTCTGGATCGACCCATTTGTCGGATAGCTCAACACTGCTCCTGGAACGTGTGGAACGACAAAATGCAGGAATTTATCAATGCACAGCTGATAATGGCGTTCGGGAACCAGTTCAAGCAGATATTTATTTAACTGTTCTTTGTAAGTGTCCCAAACAGGTTTTAGATTTATTAAGTTTTATGCAACAAACATTATTAAACAATCCATCCACAAGCATATCGTACTTATTTTTATAAAAGATTACATATTTTTATGCAATTTCATTAGTTAGAAAATATTCTTCAAACTATATTTTTTGGTATTATTTATGATCAACACATTACTAAATTATACCGAAATGTGGTGATATCATCGTTTATACGGTTTTAGTAATTTGTGGTAGTAGTGGTAATGAAACGTCATTGGCTGCGCTGTCATTAATTATTTTGATTTGATAATTTTGTCACAAGAGACTTTTAAAGTGACTTAAACGTGCAATAACTATCTGAGACAATATTCTTTGATTGTGAAAATAAATAAATTTGAAAAATCAGGTATTAAGTCTACACAATGAGATTTATTAAGTTCTCTTCTTTTCAAATAAAGTTAGTGTCCGAATCATATTAAGTTATTGGTTTTTTCACTTAAAAACCTTACTTTTGATAAAAATTAATGTATCAAAAACATTTCCAATAACTCGCGATAACAACCAATCTATTAATTAATTTTAAATTATTATAACATAACTTAAAAATTTAACTTGTGAAGTAAAAAGAGTTTTCAAAAAACCGGTTTCCTTTTAGTATTAAAAAAATAAAATTTCTCAAAATCATTTTTGCTCATTACTATCACAATTTACAACCGAAATCTTGTGATTTCATATTTCTCAACAATAAGACTTAAGACTTTTAAATCATTAAATTATCAAATGTGTGAATTAAAATTGAAATTTTTCATGAATGATATGGTCCTGCAATCGACATCCTGGGAGACTTTTGGCTGATATTGTTATTTTTATAAATGACCAATTTTTACAATAAAATACACATTCATTGATTTCTTTTAAAAAATAATTGATTGCCAAATACCAAAGTGAAACAATTTATTGAAGAAGCCTATAAGTATATATTTCGTTATGTAATTGAGGTGATAATATTCAACCTCGTGCCGATTTCAAGTCGTCATAAAAGCACCTCAAATATTTGTCGAATCATGAATAACAGATGGAATCAATAATGCTATTTTCAGCTCCTCCAGAAATTACCGTTGAAAAGTCGTGGGTTCATGCGAGCGAGGGTTACGATGTCGAGCTGTGTTGTACCGTCCATGGAGATGCGAGTAGTGACATGCTCTGGTACCAAAACTCGTTCCTGTTGGATGCGACCGACAGACGAGCTATGGAGACCAAGGGGGAGCACTACTACCTAAAGATTAAGAATTTTCAACAGTCTGACTTTGGCAATTACAGCTGCGTAGCTGACAATGCTTTGGGCAGAACTAAGAAATATATTGAAGTGAGTGGCTGTCCCGGTCCTGCCATTTTCCTTTCCCCAGCCTACAGTGGCTATCTGGACACTTATAATCTCACCTGGACCGTAGAATCAATACCACCATTAGAGGAGGTTCGACTACTCTACAGGAAATTATTGGTATGTTCATTTTATTTCTTCAAAGTATGTTTTGAAATTTGGTGTAATGTGTGCTAACGCAGATAGAATAATCAACTTTTTATATAAAACTGTTTAAATCAAATACATTTATGTGTCAATGGTTTACAATCTTCTCAAAAATCATTACTCATCTCAAATGCTGAATATTTTTAGTACATAATAGGTAACATGTAAATAATTCAATTACTTTTTTCATTGCATTTTGTTATGGCACAAGTTCTTTATTATTAATAAAATACAGCCAAAATGTCGATAGACACAGATGATGAAAGATAAATTGATATTTTTGGGCACGTTTAAATAATATATCAATTTTATTATGTTTTTAAAATAATTGATTTTTCTCGGATAATTTCAGTCGTTCTGATAAATTTTTATTAAAAAATATGTCTCATTCTTAAGAACATACTGTATTTCAATTTAAAAGGATATAAATGTAAACAGCTATTGGGTACTTTATAAGGTAGCTAGAAAATATTACAAATGCTTTTGTTATTACAGTAAGAATATTTTTGTAAATTTTAATCTATACAAAATACTTTTACACAGTTTCGTATTCTTATGAGAAGAATTTACTTAAAAAGTTGTTCTAATTCTTTGTGGACCAGTAATTCTGTTCCGTTCCGTTTTCCATCAATCAATTGGACGACTTTGAGGCCATTACAAGCGGCTTATAGGATGAATGAAAATTTATTATTGATTTCTTGTGCCTGGGCAATGATTGGTATTTGTGAATGGAAATGGGGGGCTTCTTAATTGATGGGAAATGTGACGTGCTTTTTCTCCCTCTTTCTCTCCCCATCTCCCATTTAGATGAACGACTCTTATCAGCATCCGGGCAAATGGCAAGATGTAACACTGGTGCCCACAGTGACGCGTTCCGAGGCGAACCATTTCGTCATGTCGCACACCATCCGTGGCCTGGAGAGAAACTCCGTGTACGAGGCAATTATCCACGCCAAGAACCGATACGGATGGAATGAGGTAAGTCGGACCGTCAACATCCAATTTAATGTGACAATCAATACTATAGATTATCCCCCATCGTAATTGAGAGACAAAATAACTTCACTAATTTATATAACGTACTGTTGAAAAAGAAAATTGCAGGCCATTTGACTCAATTTAATGTTACATAGAGTTTTCCAATAGGAGATTTCGATTTTAATATTTAAAAACAAGCATTTTTAAAAGAAACCAATGGATGCTTTTTCATTTTAGAAAGGAAAATATGATGTTTCTAAAATGACAAATGATGGCCTTCAGGGACCATATTATTTTCATAAAATTGTCTATGCCCAATNTTTTTTCATTTTAGAAAGGAAAATACTATGTTTCTAAAATGGCAAATGATGGCCTTCAGGGACAATATTATTTTCATAAAATTGTCTATGCCCAATTTGTACGATGATGTAATGATAAGATAAGTAAAAGTTATCGCATAGAAAACAGACAGTTTTTTTTTGGAAAATTACGATTTATTTTCAAATTGTTATTGAAATCGATACAATTGATGCTTGCGAATTGTGAACTATTGTCATATAGTCAATAGTTTTTTGTGTTATAACTATTTAAATAATATCGGCATGGATTTAAAATGTCCAATTTATACCTAAATATTTGTATAAAATAAAACATCCTTGGCGTAGCTCTATTGAAATTCAACTTAGATAACACGATATTTATAAAAAAAGTTATTGATTCTATTAAGATCATAAGGTTTATGTTACATTTATAGGACAATTATTACATTTAATAATAGTTTAGAATGTATAGAAGTAAAGTGAAAATATAATTATTTGTTGTAATAATTGCAAATTATTACAAAATAATTATTTAAACAACGTGTGGGAAAATGGATCATAATTAAATACTAGTAAAATTAAAAAAAATGAACTAAAAGAGTTTTCTAAAAGACACGAGTGTTTAATTATGTATTTTTCCAGCAAGTTCTCCGCAAAATTTAATATATACAATAATGTACATATACCTGAACGAATTAGAATTTCTAGAGATTGACTATTAAAATGTTAGGAGAGATTTTTAAATAGAATTATATAAGCGACTTTATTAATTCATTAAATATGATATACTTTTGCGAAAATTTCAAAAATGGTAATTTAAGATTGTAATTTATATAAAATATTGATAGTTATTTATATAAAAAGCCAATTTCCTTAAAATCGTATTTTCAGTATAAATTTGGTGTTAAATTTTGGAAATTGATTCGTGAAAGTGGAGTTTATTGTCCTTTACCGTATATTTAATGCAATAATATGAAGTAATATCATTGGCACATAAAATTCCACTTAAATGGAAGCAATTATAAATAATGTCGTGAATAATTAGGATATTAAAAAGAAGAAAAGTAATTTGTTCAAATGTTAAACATTCAATTAGATTCATTTGGTAATTGGCTTATTAATGTAATGGGTCACATAAATCTAGATTATGGAGTGATTTATGGTGTTATTTTATTGTGTGTTATAAATGTTGTTCTCTTTCTCTTTATCCCGTTGTCGATCCAGATAAGTGACATTCATCAATTCTACACGCGGAACGTGGAACTGCACATAGATGACATGGACTTCATTATGAGCTCCATTTCCTCGTCGGGAGTGACGCTGGGGACATCGCTGGCGGGCGTGAGCAGGAAAGTGCTTTCATTAATCCTCAGTTTATCGATCTTGAAGATTAATCTGTCCACGTCGTAAATGGCTTTTTAAATCTCGTCTTATTTTCAATCCCCTTCTGTTCGTCTTGGGGACAGCAGAGGTGTATATTTATGAAAGAAAGTGTTTGTGTGATTAGATTTCGCAAAAATATTTACGAAAATCTGTGAATCTTCGTTTGACAGAAGATAGATATTACAATTTTTTAAAATAATACTACTAGTCAGAACTGATAAGATATATACATATATATAATTAAGGGGGAAATAAACTGATATTTTAATATCAAANTTGTGTGATTAGATTTCGCAAAAATATTTACGAAAATCTGTGAATCTTCGTTTGACAGAAGATAGATATTACAATTTTTTTAAATAATACTAATAGTCAGAACTGATAAGATATATACATATATATAATTAAGGGGGAAATAAACTGATATTTTAATATCAAATATGATTATGAAGTAAAAGTTAATTTAAATATAATTTTTTTGGAAAAATTAAAAGTAAAAATCAGATGAATGGTAGTAATTTCTAATATAAAAAAACAAGAAACAAAATCACGAAACCAAAAACCAAGCCCTAATAAAGAAATATTTGTTAGCTATAAAGATAAGGGACAAGGTAGATCTTATATTTGAGGACGATTGCCAAAATCATAATTTTTGACCTTTTTAAAAATTTACAATCCATTCAAAATGAAAATTATTACACCCATTCAAGGAATATTAAGTAAAATTTGATAATTTCAAATTAATATCTATTAGTTCTGAAAATGTGCCTTAAGAAAAAAAAATTAAAAAAAATATTTTCTACATTTTGTAGCTTTTTAAAAGTGATAATTGTGTTTTGTTATATCATTTGCCTTAATTTAGCCACATATGTACTTTGATAAAATAATGATTAAATTTTTCATGGTTTAATTTCCGTAAACTCCCGAAAAAAATTGTATTCTTCCAAAACATTACAACAGCAATTGCATCGGAAGAACAATTGATAGAACATTATTCTGCTTTAANATATCATTTGCCTTAATTTAGCCACATATGTACTTTGATAAAATAATGATTAAATATTTCATGGCGTAATTTCCGTAAGCTCCCAAAAAAATTTTATTCTCCCAAAACATTACAACAGCAATTGCATCGGAAGNTTGTAGCTTTTTAAAAGTGATAATTGTGTTTTGTTATATCATTTGCCTTAATTTAGCCACATATGTACTTTGATAAAATAATGATTAAATTTTTCATGGTTTAATTTCCGTAAACTCCCGAAAAAAATTGTATTCTTCCAAAACATTACAACAGCAATTGCATCGGAAGAACAATTGATAGAACATTATTCTGCTTTAAGTTATTTTAAAGATATATTTGACTTAACAAAAGTTTTGGATCCTTTGCCCTAGATTTTGATACACTGGAAGACGTTTAGTTTTTTATTTAAAAGTAAAACACAAGTTTTCGCATTCGAAGGGCTTTTATTCAACACGTTCTTAAACTAACCTATTATTTACAACTGTCAAAATGATGATGTTCATTTGAAATCTTAAGTTTCAAGTCTCATTATTCTAATTTCGGTATAAAAAACGAACAGTGAATAAATTTAATAATATTTTCAATAGTAAAAACAAAATAATTAAGTAATAATAAGTTTTTAAATACTATATACTTTTTATTAAATGTAAACTGTATTAATACAATGATAAGTTACAAATATTTTAAAAACACTTATATCTTCAACTTATTATATACAAAAGCTTTAATTTTGATATAATTACAAAAAAACAATAACCTTTTACATTTTTAAGAATTCCATAATTTCTCTAAATTTCTTTATAAGACCATAACATTTGCACAAATATTTTTTTTAAAAATATACTTCTATATTAATTTTATTCTGACTTAATCTTAAAATTTTTTATATTTAAATAAAAGCAGATAAATAGAAGACTTTTTATTTATCCACATAAATGTTGAACTCTCAAGACTTAGATTATTACCGAATAAAATTTATAATACCCTCGGGTACAAATTTTGATCGTAAATATACTAAATCATGAAGGTTTTGAAAGATTTTTTTAGAGCTTACTGAAATCGATGAGCTATTTCCTTTCTTGTACTAATTTACAATTGAGAATTTGTTACGAATTTCAAATAAAACATTATTTTGAACCGTGTAAATATAAAATAATCTTTAAATTAAATAAAATTTAGAACACTTTTGTTTAGATAGTCACTTGTAAATATGCTTTTTAATAGAGACATTGATGAATTTACAAAGATCGATTTAAAATTCATTTATGTTTCTAGTCTAAAGGGGAAATTGTATAATTTTGTGTTATATTTTACCATCCTTATTTTGAAATGATTAAGTAAGGAAATTTGGTCTTGATTAACTTATTTATTAAATGGTTTTAAAGTATTTTAAATTAAAAATTCTAAGGATAATTCAAAATATCTAGTGGCTTTGTTTCAAGAACAGTTTTAAGAGCTAATTCGTAATTGAATCTAATGTCCAGAAAGGGTTTGGGGGTTGAAAGAGTACTCAATGCTATTACCGATCTAAAGTTGCATTCTATGAGGTAAATAACTGCAAATTGAGCAACGAGACAAAGGAGTGAATTCTCTCGATTCGGACAATAGAGGAGATTAAGAATGGGGGGAATATGAAATATAAGGGAAGTTTTAATTGCCACCCTCTCGAACAATTAAGTTCATGGGAACGGGACAAAAGTTGGGGCGGAAGAGAGTTTATGAAGACAAATTTGAATCCTGGAACAATTATAATATCCTTTGATTACTTGTAATTCGGAATGTTTTTACTTGAAACAATTATGCAAATATTGTTACACAGATTTGTTTTATGGGTAGAGAAGAGAGATGTGATCTTGGATCCTTTTTATAATTAGGGAAATAAATTATCAGAGAAGCTTTTTAATTGTTTAATTTGTTTAAGTTGTATATTTGTTACTATAAATATAACTTAGGTAATTATGTGGATAGAATTGATGGTAATTGCAACAGAAACATACTTTTAAAATATAAATGATATTGTAAATAGTAGTTTTAATCTCATTTTGTCATAATTAAAATGTTAAAATTGAACGAAAATTAATGATAAATGTGAATCGAACCTAGGGGCGATGTAAATAATTGAATTCATATCGAACATAAATTCAATTTAGCCTGATAAATAGTCTAATTACGAAAATTCAATCTTTCAAACAGAAATACTTTTGTTTGAAACTATTTAATTAGTGTTTAAGGGATTTTCATTAAGTGTAGAGGGTAGGTTGCCGTGTACAAAGCATTTATTATTATAGTACCAATATTATTAATTGGAATCAATAAAGGAAGACATATTTTCAATTTGACTCTTTTTTGAAAAATTAAAATGAAGGTAAGCAAGTTTTAACTCGAATGTACTATTAGTTGAAAATGTTTCAAATTTTAGATTGATTTTAATTAATGGTTTTCCACGTCATTAATTTAAATACATTTGTGCAATTGACGCCAAATCAATTTCAATTTTAATTAAATATCATTAAGCAATTTGATTTGAATTTTCAATTAAATAGTATAATTGATTAATTCAATTCATTCCATTGAATAAATATCAATTTTGCTTTTAACTTCCCGAAAATATTAATTTATTATATTTGATGTTGTTTCAAGTGTTTAAACAGCTATGTACTATATATATTTTTAAGTACTGAATTGTTTTTTTTTAAATTTTACCGGTAAAAACGTTTCCGATGAAGTTAATTTGCAAACTTTGGACTAAGTGAAATGAAATAAAATTTATATTCCGGGAAGGACCTAAAAACATAAAAAAGAAGTATTTGTTAAAAAGTAATTCTTTGTTTTAAATTTGAAAATTAGAAAGTTCAAATTGGATCTGTAGAGTTTTTCCTTGTAAGTCGATTGTACATTATTTAAATTTTTTATTTTTTTCCTTTTTATTAATCATGACATAGCTTTAGATTTGAAAATAATCCNCTTTCCTTTTTATACTTCTTATTTAGTCATGACATAGCTTTAGATTTGAAAATAATCCTTTACCAAGTTTTTAATTTTTTCCACTTATTGTTCGTTTAAATTCCATATTTAACGTAATATTGATTCATATTTTACATTGAAAATTCTAAATGCTTTAAAATTCACAATAGTTTTACAACCTCATGTATGTTCTTTAACGAAAAATAGTATAGATTACAATACGTTTTGCTTTAAATAAAAATCAGGTTTCTGTTTAATTAAAAAATGTAATTTTGGTCCTTGAAGAGTTTTTCGACTCCTGGACAACAGAGCTGTAAATTTAGTTTCATACTAGTATTCAATACAAGTGCAGTAATAACCGATTTCACATGTGTTTGTGTTATTCTGAAAAAATACCAATTCATCGGTAATTAAAAATAAACACCGTTCGCAGCGGTTTTTTTCTTTCAAATTGTGGACACATTGTGCAAGTAAGACAGTGATTTTTAAAGACTGAGATGAGAATACTCACAATGAAATGGTTTTAAGAACAATATGTATTTTCATTAAATTGGTGACATTTTGCGTGCAAATTTTGAATAATTTCAGCACTCCGTGCAGAAAAGTAAACCGTTACAGAACCAATTTGCGTGTAGAAAAATCTATTTTTTGCACAAAATTATATAATAATAATATAATAATTATATAATATACATTTATAAAATATTTAAAAAGTGTACTGTTTTCAAATTTGGCCTTCAAGTGGTAAGTTTCTTATAGGACAACATACGTATTGTACTGCCCCAACAGATTATTATTTAGTGATATACAGCGCGAGTTAAGTCCATAAACGCACCCACAATTCCTTGATATCTCTGGAACCAGATGTTTAAATATTAAATTGAAATTTACACACAATACGAGTATTACTCTTAACAACTTATAACTGTATATTAAAAAGATTTGCTAATTGTATTAATAGGGGTAGTTAGACAATTCCCAAAAATTGGGCCACAATGTCAGTAGTTTACTATTAAAGTCTAAAAATCCTGATTTCGAAAAATGAGGAAATATTATGAATAATTTAAATTTAAATGTGATAAAGTGATGATGTAAACCGTGCTCCTTGGGCGTCTCAAATTTGGGTAATATTTCCTAAAAACGGGGTTCTTTCGAAATTAGGATTTTATGGAATACGTTTATAAACTTAACTCACCTTGTATTTTGTTTGTCTTGAATGGAACTATCTACTAACTATATTTAATNTATTTGTTTGTCATGAATGGAACTATCTACTAACTATATTTAATTGGCTTCAACATACAAATCCTAATAACAGTTTGACTTATCATAGAAATGTCGAGTTCAGGGAAAAGTAATGATTTTCTTAAAGGCATTTACGAGTATGTTAATTTTCTCAATTCAATAGAAAATCTGTGTTAATCGTAATTTGGTTTGCTAATTTAAATCTTCCTTTGGGGTTGTGTATAAAAGTATGTTAACGTTCTTTTGTATGTTTGTTTATTTGAATAATGTATGTTCTTAATGATTAAACCAATTAAATTGGAGTTGTTGAAAATCACTCTGTTTGTGTTAGATTTGATTGAAAGAAAACATGTATTATAAGTATATTGAATGTATTGTTATACATTATTTAGATAACTTAAAGGTTTAAGAAGACTTTTGAAATAATACTTAAATACAATAGTCTCAAAAGTAATTTGTGTTTATTATTAGAATCATGCTTATAATGATAATTTGACAGAGTCGTTTACAAAATTGCAAATGCGGAACTAATCTCCAAAGTTAATATTCCGTTTAATGTGTAGGAGAAGAGATTGCACTTAAGATCAGTTTGGAGAAGATACGTGTATGACGAGTTTGGAATTTAATAAAACCTTTGCAATTCAAGGAATTCCGTAATAGCAATAATTAACGCCCCAAACGACGACAATTTCATCGAGGTTGATCGCCAAAGTTTTAAAATAAATTTATGGCACGATATTGCAGAATGGACTACCCAAGTTAAAAACTTGAACGCAAATACTTCCCTTCCTTTGAGCTGCCATTCCAATCCGCTTACAGTGCATGATTATGAAGTAAGCGCTTTTTCAATTAATTATTATTATTAACTATAAATATTTTTATGAAGTACGTATAAGTAAGGCTTTTTATGGAATTAAATTTCAAATAAATTAATTTTTAACTTCCGAAACGATGAAAAACTCGCTTTTGGCTTGGGTTTTCATCCTGTTTTCTAAATACCACAATAAATTTTTATGGTTTGTCATTCGCCTTTATGGTCCCGTAGTAATGCATTTGACTTGGCATCGATTACTGGGTGGGTCGGATTGACTGAATCCTTTTACAACCAGTCTAGTAAATGCTAGTAAATGAATTTTAATTCACTAAAATCGTACAGTCAATGAAAAGTCAAATCTCATTGGTTGATTTTTAAGCTCTCCATGTTCTTACAGAAATTGAAATGGAAATTTTTTATGGTTTTTTCATTTATAATAATAAAGTATTTATTTTTCAATAACACCTAAATAACATCAGAAAGATTCAGTTGTGATTCTCTGTCCTAGTTGTTCCATCCAAACATTTAAAACCTATCCACTGAACAATTACAATTGAAGATTATATTTGTTTTATATTTGAGATTGGGTATATTTTGTTTGAGGAGTCGAACCTGGGTTGATCGAGTTAAATAAATCTGTAACGACCATTCTATTTCAAAATTAATTAAAGTTATTATCCAAATGCAACCTTTTGTCGAGGAGTGTAATAAGTCGTCAAATAAGAAGGAGGAAAACTTTATTTGACAAACACAACCTCAAGTGCCAGATCGAATAATTAACGTCTATAAACTTTTCGCCGTTTTGGTCTTGCAATTTTGCGTTTGACTTATCCATTTATCCCTTTTCTCGCCATTTACCTGAAAATTTTACGAGAGAAAATCCGCAATTTCCAAGTTTGCTCGAATGATTTATATGGAGTATTTATATGATAAGATTTTATTTTTAATTTAAATTGTTGGCCTCTTATTCAATTTATGGGAATCCATTTCCTCTAAAAAGGCTCTGTGTTGTTGAATCCTGAAATGTCACACAATCTGAAATTAAATTTGAGCTAATGGTAGGTGCTTAGTGCTATAAATTGTGACGTTCGTTCGTTGCTGGGCTGTCATTGTCTTGTGCCAAGTTCTTCCTTTGCTACTACTGCTCTCTGGGTTGGTTGCAGAGGAAAGGAAAACGTGGAAAGTCAACTGATAGTGAGATAAACAAGTCCGAGTCGACCTAAAATTGGCAAATGGTAATAAGAAATGAAGTGGTAAAAATTATGATTTCAATTTCGGCGTTTTCGCCCCCATCGTAAATAATAACCAGAGCGTTAGTCGAAAGCAGGGAAAAAGGAGAAAAGGGAAATGGAGAAAATTAAAAACGCGATAAAATTTTAATGTCGGTGAATTATTGTGTATGAGATGGCAAAAATCATTGTAATTTGACTTGAGCGCGGGTATTTGGCATTAAGCTCATCATAGGATCCAAGTGCTCTTGTAAATCTTGTCCCGTTCCCCATTTCAGATGCTGATGCTACGACCCATAAACAACTGTGGATATTTTTATTTTCTTAAGTTAATTAATTCATTTAAGAGACGAGTCCACCCTTCCCATAACATCATCCCACTCATCCTCTTCCCAGCACTTTTTTTTACAACAACGAACGGGACAAGACAGTAATGATGTTAAATAATGAATTTGAGACAAGAACAGTAATAAATTTTACAGCGCAATCATTACCCAAATGAAACAAGGCATCTCTACACAGGATCGACCTTCGACCTGCTTAACATCAAACCACCTTTCTCTCCCTGGAGAGGTGTGCAAATGAAGGTAGGCGAAGTCGGGATGTTTATTCAGCATAATTGTAATTAATGAAGCCATGAATTGGAGTATGATAATCAAATGAAAGGTGATTAATATTTAAGGTAAATTGTTGTTTTTGGGTAATTATAAAAAGATATATTTTAATTAGATTAATATTTAAGTATTTGCTTTCAATTTTCCTTAAAATGGAAATGAATTTTCGAAAACAACTGTCTTCTGAATTGCCATTTCTCATGATTTTCTTTATCTGTAGGTTGCGAAAACAATTATCAAAAATTATTAAATGTGACAGGAAAAGATTGTTTAATCTGGTTGTTTGGCATTGAGACTTAATTTGAGTCTATTTACATAGCATTCTAATTTATCTATGAATGAAAATTAATAAATTTCTACATGTGTAAAAAAATATAAATTATGTTTAATCTGCTTCTGTATAGGCTTATTTGCCAGTTCGGAGCTTTGCCGGTATGCTCTCCTTCCATTGTTATCCGTTGATGGCCACCTATTTCCAATTGCAGACTCCTAATAGATGTTGTGCTGATTCACTAATACTTGCCTCAAATCGTTTCCTGGGCCTGCCTACTGGTCTCTTTCCTTCCTTTGCTTTTTTGGGAATCTGTTTTTATCCATACTGGACACATGGCCTGCCTATCGTAGTTTGTTTAATTCCACAATCTTAGAACCTCGTCATCCTGATACAGATAATAGACCTCTTCGTTGTGAAGAATCGCTGTCCAGTGGTTTTCCTTATAGGCCATGTTTTACTACCATATATTTAGTTTTCTCAGTGCTAACATGGAGTCCAACGAATTTTTTTGATAATTTTCTATCTAATATTTGTAATAAGTGCAGTGATTTGTTTTGTTTTTGTANCGTCAGTCCAACGTCCTTGGCGCTTTCCTGTAATTTTCTTTGAATTTCGAAGGTAGTGTTTTGATTCCTGCTCATTATATTCTTATTGACATCATCGGCATAAGCTATAATTTTTCTATAAGTCTTCGTATTGCCCTGCTTAATAAAATACTAGAGTAAAAAATGTGTTACAAGGGTATTAAATCCAATTTTAGACCTATACGTAAGTAGGACATAATTCATTGTGGTATTCCTTTAGGTACGAGTAAATATAATCCCAATTTGCCTTTAGCCAAGTCTGTCAAAAGTTATAATACTACTATAGATTATATATATATTTTTTATATATTTTTTGATAATTTTCTATCTAATATTTCTAATAAGTGCAGTGATTTGTTTTGTTTTTGTACGTAGATCATAATTTATTAAACTATTTTTTTTGTAAATTGCCCAAAATGTAGAATGCAACTTGTAGATAATGTAACCTTACCAATTTCGTTCCATTATCGCTTACGATAATTTTTTTCTTCATTCGACTGGAATAGTACGTCTGTACCTATTCTTACGTAAAATACTCTTCAAAATAAACATAAACCCAAATTTAATAATAGTTTGATATTTAAAAAAAAACATAGTTCATAACTGAAATCCATGTTGCAAGAAAAAGCAAATTGCATCGCATAAAA
>JXOV01013999.1:0-14511 GCA_001014945.1 Clogmia albipunctata
AGCTGTCAGTGTCGCTATGCTCGTAACAATACACAATAACTGCTGGAGTACAGCAATGGTGCTGACTGGAACCTATGCTCTACATACTTTTAGACGAACACCTGTACATTTGCAGATAAAACAGTTATCATATTGCACTCATCAAATCGTTCTTCAGTCTCACCGACTATTCAAGAGTACCTGGAATTTATTTCTACTAAAACTTATGAAAAAAGAATCGGTATTTTAAATAAAAAAAATTTACATGTATGTTTCTCTTTACGCTCGAGACACCGCAACTTTAATTGAGAGACACTGAAATAACTTGGAATAGTGGGCATTTGGATTTGGTTCATGGTCAGCTGCTGATCACACGTCAATACCTACCAGCTAATTCTCAAGACTAACTTGCTGAAAGGTGGAATTGCTAGAGAAAAAAGACAAAAATTGCGAAAAGAATAAATTCAATCTTTGCTTTGCTTCCAGAGCAAAATGAAAAACGCACTTGTTCTCTTTGCGGTTCATAATTCAAGAGTGTCCTGAAAAAGGATAACGTCCAACGTTCAGGATTCAAACTGTTGTTTACATATTTACAGGGAATGAAAGGAGTATGGGAAAGGGGAATGGAGACTGGAAAGGTATGGAATACAGTCAGGGGAGTATCACCTTTTCGTTCAACCACTACATGCACATCAAATATTATTTGGATAACATGATCATTGAAAGACTAGAAACTTCTACAATTAGAACAACACACACTTAATGCAATTTATTGATTAACAAGTTCTAATTGGATACAGAGTTTGACAGAGGGTTCATTCGGTTAAGAGAACAAAATAATGTAAGGCAAGAATTGCTTGCTCAAGTTCTTAGCTCTCACTTCAGGACAACATGACCATTCTACAGAGTCTACGACATTAAACTGTAGTTTAGCTGCTCCGTCTCGTTTATTAGGCATAACGGATCCCAACGGAATCCATTTGTCTAATGTTCTTATTATCACACATTTAAAATTATTATCTATTTTATCCAAATTATAGTGCTATGTAATCTTATTCATCATAAATTTATTAACCATTCGTCCGTCTTGCTCCTATTTTGTGTTAAATTTTTGGAACGTTTGTTTTACTGTTGAGGCTTAGGATGAACTTGTTTAGATTTTTTCACTGGTTTATTTTTCACATAAACTGTAATGAGTAGTATTGTTAATACAAATATCATGACTGATAAGGTGATAATGCTGTTATAGTTACTAATTTTTTGTTTGTAGTTTTTAATTTTATCATAAAAAAGGCAATGATGAACTCCACAGTTGTTGTCTTCAAGCAATTCCGAATAAAATACGTTTTTTGAATAATCAGAGTCACTCAAATCTATATGAATATTATCGTAGAGATATTTGGAATATTTTTTAACATGATCCGCATATAAATCTCTATTTGGTTGATTAATTTCTATTAGAAAAGTAAATAAATGTTTAAAATAACCGAAATCCTTACACAGTGAAAAGAAAATAGCGTCTCCTAGAAAAGTTACAGACAACGAACTACAGTTTTTCTTTGGAGATTTTGATTCAAACACCTGAATTTGGGTGACATTAGTGTCCTTGTCCACATTTAGTTTAAGATTATTTTTACACGACGAATTATAATAAAGAATAGCCATTTCACGGGGAATACCAACAACTTCAGCTTTGTTATGATACTTTGGATAAAAGGGATATCCAATTTCTCTATTGTACTGAAAAACTGTATAGGTCCATGTTGAATCATTGTTGACTTGTATAACACTTGGAGGCTTGAAAACCAATTCGTCACAGTTGGAAACACTTATTGATTTAGTAAAATCTCTTGTGTATAATATGATTATTATGAATATATTTAAAATTTTGTGAAAAATCATGTTTCTATGTAATGTACTAACCAACCTAGACACTAAATATTTTGAAGTGACCAAATGTGTCTATTAATTCGTCTATATGATATGAATGTATCCGTGTAAATAATTCAAGTACAATAAGTTTGATAAATTAACAGTAATTTACAATATTTTTGTCTTTACGAAACTGTCGTACGCTTTTACTTTGCTGTTACATCATATAATTTCATTAATATTTAAGTCCCACTTTCTTTCCTTTAAAAAATAAATTGTTCTTGGATGGCGTAATAAATATTTTGAAAAAGTTGGTGTCTCGAAATAGCAAAATTGAAGGGTACTTAGTCCCCTCCATGGATGCCAATTAAGCACCAAAACCCATTTAGTGACAGACCGGAATAATCTGGCCCTATTAACCCATTGGTATTGGTCCTTTTAATAATAATAATACAGTTTGGATTATGCTCAATTGCGACCTGCAAGATCTATTGTGCATTGTCCAAATTTAGTTTTAGGTCAGGAGATGAGCGACTTTCCTAATGAAAGACATAATCTTCCGAACCGGAATAATTCTAATCTCACTAGATTCCAAGACCTCACGAGATAGAACCTCCCTGCTATGATTAAAGCACCACATTCACTTAAGATGTGTTCCGTAGTCTCGTCCTCTTTCAGGCATAACCTGCAAATGGTCTCATCTGAAAGGGTCATTTTATTCAAATGATATCTGACAGGATAGTGTCCTGTTAGGAAGCCGACTAGTCCTCTGAGATCTGTTCTGCTTAGCTTACAGGTGTCTCCCGGGAGATAGGGATTTAAGAGGTTTTTGGATTGTCGGAAGCCCACATGGTTATCCCGCAGTACAGTAATTCAAGAACTGATTTCACTTTTGACTGTGGACCAGCTAATTCCACAGAAAGGTTTGGGTCCTAGCATTTGGGTTGATGATCCAAGGCTTGCTAGTTCATCGGCTTTTTCATTTCCCTCTATTCCTGAATGACCCGGCACACAACAAATAGTAACCTTGTTGCGCACCGACAGGTTATGGAGGGTGTTGTAGCACTCTTGGACGAGTTTTAAATCTATTTGACGTGACCCAAGTGCCTTGATTACAGCTTGACGGTCGGAATAGATTGGCCCGTTTAAGCGATTATTGGTCAATAAAAAACAGGACTTGATCTGTAGGCAAACATTTTCAAATATGTTCGACTATGTAGAATTGTATATACATTCATATGTGCTTGGAATGATGTATTTATTAAATAATAATTGTTCAATAATGTATATCTTGTAAAATTTAAAAATAATTCAATTATGCAATGATTTTTTATTTCAAAATGTTCATTTGCCATTGATGGTGTTGGCACTACAACCCAGGGCGGGTCTTGGCCTCCATAATCACGCGTCTCCACTCCTCTCGATTCACTGCCACGTCTCTCCAATTGTGGACTCCTAGTTCTCTCGTGTCGTTGTCCACACCGTCCTCCATCTGAGACGTGGTCATCCTGGTTTTCTTGTTCCATCTTTTTTGTGCTGTAAAAACCTTCCATATTGTTGATTCCACCGACATTCGTACAACATGTCCGGCCCATGCCAGTCTTTTCGCTTTAATAAAACTGACCACTGGAGTGTACGCATAGAGATGGTACAACTCGTGGTTCATCCTTCTTCTCCAAACGCCATTCTTACACACTCCGCCAAATATAAGCCGCAATATTCTTCTCTCAAAGACAGCCAGCNGACTCTCCAAGCCTCAGCGCCATAACAGAGCACACTTCTTTTCAGTGTTTTATAAATCAGCAATTTCGTCCTTCTCGACGTAATTGAAGACTGTAATGCTTTTTTATTGCTATATGATGCTCTGTTGGCAAGGAGAATTTGTCGGCCAACCTTCGCGGATGTATCGTCACTATCGGTGATAGTGGATCCTAGATAGTTGAAGTTTTTGACTACTTCAAAGTTGTCATTGCCAAAGGTTAAATTCTGGCCCACTCTTCTTCTGGTCTCGTTCCTGCTGCTCACACCCATGGCCTTTGTTTTGTTATAATTAACGGGTAGGCCCATGAAAGCTGATTGTATTTCAATGGCAATGAAAGCTTATTTGGCAGCTGGCAGGTTCCGGCTCACAATGGCGATATCATCTGCGTAGGCAACTATTTGTGTAGTTTTAGTGAAAATGGTGCCTGTGGTTTGCATCTTGGACTTTCTTATAGCACACTCCAATATCATGTTGAATAGTAGTCCTGAAAGTGCATCTCCCTGTCTCAGGCCGTGCACTGGTTCAAAGGGGTGAGAGGTTTTCCCCCTGACTTTAACAAGACATTTGGTAGATTTCATTACTGTACGAACAAGATGGATCAATTTTGCACGTACTCCAAGAATGTTTAAGGCTGAGTATAGGCCACTCCGAAGGACACTGTCATACGCGGCTTTGAAGTCCACAAAGATGTGGAACGTATCTACGTTGTATTCGACGGTTTTCTCCAGTATCTGTCTTAGTACAAATATCTGGTCAATTGTAGATCTTCCCGTCCTGAAGCCGCTTTGGTATTCTCCAACGTTTTCCTCAGCATACGGAAGGAGCCGTTTATACAATATATTTGAGAATACTTTGTATGCACTATTCAGAAGAGAGATGCCTCGATAATTACTGCAGTTAGCAGGGTCGCCTTTTTTGAAAATTGGACAGATTACACTTACATACCAGTCATTCGGTATTTCCTTCCTTTCGCTTCCGATCCACAGAGCTTTAGAATCTCGTTCGGAATGGAGTCCCTACATGGTGATTTATTGTTTTTAGGCTGTTCAGGGCCAGTTCAAACTCATCAATCGTTGGTGGGTGCTCTTCTCCCGGCACATGGAACAACTCTCGATTATATATAACATCGTCGACAGTTGATCCTAGGAGGTCTTTGAAGTGCTCTGCCCATCTCTCCAAACATTTAGCTTGATCTGTGACCAAGTTTCCGTTTCTTTCTCGGCAGATAGATGGATTATGTTGAAACGGTTTAGATAAAGTTCCCAGTGCGGCGAAATTGCCATTATCAACTAATAATAACAATTTGTGATTAATATTTGTTTAAACATACTTACAAAAATTATATTTTTTCCGCCCTAACAGTCGCGCAATTGTTGTCGCCAAAACTATTTGTTCGAATATAGACGAGTTTTCAATATTTGGGTGGAGTGCACAGAATCGAGATAAAGAGATAAAAACCGGATCTTTGTAATACAAGTAATGTGCTGCTGTTCAAATGAACGGATACAGACAAATTTTATGAAAGAGATGGTCTTCGTAGTATGTGTGTTCCGTTTCGGTGGCAAAAACCTGTCTATAAAATAGTTTATCATCACGTCACATAATAGCAAATAATTATTTATAGAAATGATATTCAATTGCCGGAATAGATAGGGCATTTGACAAATTTGATTGCGTGAAACCAATTGGTTAGAGCTAGACCAACGCAGAGATGAGCCAGCGTCCACACAACAATACTTATAGATCTACCTGATTCGTTGATACAAGATTCCGCTAGTTTTTGAACTTTTACTAGTAGTTGTGGGGATTTCTGGGTGCTTGTCTTGTCTTCCCACATTAAAGCCCTCCGTACGTAATAATGGGTATGTGAACATCCAGTGCATCATGTGCTTTGAATTGATATTTGCTTTTATATATTAGTCTACTATTCTTAGCAATGGGCGTAATATTCAAAGTTTTAAAACGTAATATGTTAAGTTCTCGTTAAGGAAATGGCTTTATTATAAATAGACAATGAAAAGGTAAAAAAAAGTTTAAAATTGATTGTGACATTACTAATCTTATTGAATAATTTGTGGCAATAACATAGATTGAAATCACTTTTATATTATTCGAATATTCATTGTTAATATACATAATATTAGGTGTAAATATAATTACAAGAGCGTTTCTTAAAAAAAAATAATTTGAATGGATACAATTTTCTGTTTTCTTTTACCAAAGATAATAGAAAATGTTTTTGATTATAAACTTACTGTTCATTATTAGATTGCACTTTATCGGATGAAATTGCTGATTGTACTAATTTACAATTTCTGGAATCGATTATTTTGAAAATCGATAATAAATTTGTAAGCAATATATGAGTCAGAGTCGTACGTTAAAAATAAGAATATTATCGTGGTGATTGTGATGTTAGTAGTATGGTTGATTGTCATTTTGATTATTTTTATAAAAAATTATTTTCATTAGAGAAAATGCTTATAAGAGAAATCTTTATTTTTGCGCCATGAATAATCTTATAATAATAAATATAAAATATTTTTGAAAATAATTGTACAAAATTAAATAAGTTTTTGTTCTCAAAGTGTTGATGTACGTCTTTATGTTTTTATTATTTTAATTATTCGAAATATTTTCCTATTCAATTAATTTATAGTGATTTTGAGCGAATTTCTGAACTCGGAGTTTATCAATCCTAACAACTTATGAAAACCAGTTTTAGATTACCACTTGTTTATTATTAAATTAAGATTCATTAATCATAACAATTTTTAATTTAAAAAACTCATATGAAAAATTATCATATTTAGATATATCCCTTAAAAAAATGTTAATGAAAATAAGTCTATTAACACGTCCAGGCCGGGGTCTATAATATTATGGATCGGGCATCACCCTCGCACTTGCAAGCTGGTAAATCTAAAGTTATCTTTGAGTATAAAGGGTATTGTATTCATAACAAAAGAGACCAAAGAGGCAAAAGGAAATGTTTTATTACGGTCCGTCGGGCCAAGCTAATAATTTTTATTATTNGTCTGCTTTTTCAAAAAGGGTCTTTATGAATATTGAACCCGTTACCTGAAAATCTTCTTCGATCATTAGGCATCTCAAATTAGTTTGATCCCTAATCCTTTCACTCAGCGATCCCGAAGAAAATTTGGGTGATTCTCTTTGTTTTAATTCAACAAATCTCAATGAAAGCGTATCTATTTATCAAATTTTGAATAATTGTATCGATACTGATCGGGAGGTAGTATCAGATAAAATAATTATGACTTTATAAATTATATGATTTTAATTTTTGGAGGTGGAATATTACAAGACTCTTATTGTTGCATCACAATAAACTTGAGCAAAAAAGTTGAATTATGTTTAATTTATTTAGACCTAATCAACATTGTCTTTTACTTGTATTTAAATCACCAAACGGTTGCAAACAATGAACCTCACCTAGATCGTACAGATGATCTTACCCCCAATAAAAATAAATTTTCTACGAAGATGCAGAGAATATGAAAAATAAAATCCGACAACAACCCTTCAATACATTATTTGTAAATGCGGGTTGAAGCATTGCATACAATGGTATGTTATAAAAGTTTATGATGAAACTGCAACCCTCGTTTTCTTTATATACGTATTCTTGTTACTCTTATCATTGCTGACTTGACTTTCTTATCCATTACCATCTCGCTCTTTTTTCGGGCCAAAAAAAGGCCCGGCTCAGAAGTGTTAATAGCAAAAAAAAGAAATTTTGTGTTACCTTGTTTTTCACTAACCTATGGATTTCCAGCATAAAATAATGATATTTTCCCACTACGTTCCAGTACGGAACTTGGTGTAGTCTCATCCTCAACCATCGGGCGTTAGATTTTTCGNGGGTCAGAAAAAGGCCCGGCTCAGAAGTGTTAATAAGGATATCAACCAAAGTATCAGATACTTCTTATTGCTAAATTTCTCCATGTAAAATCTTAAAATACACCAACTCTCACAAAAATCTATGGAATTTAGTAATTAATTTGTTAAAACAATTGGTATTTCTAATCACCTGTAATAACGCAGCAGCCTCTGTCCACTCTTCCTTCAAATGATATTGCCAACCTCGAAGAGCTTTTATCTTCATTGTTTCTAATGTAGTGGTTTGCTTTCATTGAATTCATTTATCAAAATATAATCAAAATATAAGTTTTCATCCATTTAATGAGGTTTGTCTTTTATTGAAATTATCATTCAAAATATATGTGTACCCCTTCAAACACATTAAGCCATTATTTCATAATG
This sequence comes from Clogmia albipunctata, assembly GCA_001014945.1. Taxonomy (NCBI): domain Eukaryota; kingdom Metazoa; phylum Arthropoda; class Insecta; order Diptera; family Psychodidae; genus Clogmia; species Clogmia albipunctata. The sequence goes on from JXOV01013999.1 coordinate 7,898, forward strand.
GGTTATTTAAATTATTTATATAAACCAAAATTGCAATAACATATTTCTTGTTTGATAAGTTTTATTAGATATTTATCTCTTGAGATTTTACATTAATTTAAATATCTCAATTCTTCTACAAAATTTGCAATAAAAGAAGTAGTTCGATTTAAATAAATTATATTTTTTATATTTTTCTTGTTTTCCGCTTTTTCGAGATGGTAGGTGATACTAAAACATAACATAAAAGATAAAGTAAGTAGGCAAAAAATGTACAAAACGACATAAAGCACCGCCCCAAATGGTATATATTTTTGGATTTTGGTGTTTTCAAGTAGTATTTAATTAATTAAGACATACATATTTTGTTCACGGAAAGTCAAAATGCTCAGAAGTTATAAGCACTCAACTCAGCGTCAGTCCTTGAGGCAAGACGATATCGAAGCTGAAATTACTTCCCAATACTCATTATAATGAAGAGAAATGCTCACGATTATGCTCAAATGATCTTTTTTCAATATCTAGACCCTGAGGAGGTTGGTTAATTATTGGCATTGGGTACATGCTTCTTTATTTGGTGGTCCTTAATGCACATAGTGTTTTATTTGCGAAATTAATTCAAAAATTATATTGAATTTACCGGTATCATTTTGTACAAATGGTTTTATAGAACGGCTGATTTCTATTGACAGCTGTTTAATTTGTTTTCTTCTTATATTTTTTTAACTTTTGGATATTGGGATTATGGATATTATGGACGAGAAATAAAACCAGTCTCTCAACTTTTGTGCAAATATTGTGCACTACAATTGTGATAAAATAGGCTATATTAATTTTTGCTGCAGAGAGCAAAACAGGAAATTGGCAAAGTCATTTTCAACTGTGATAAGAACGCCATAGTAATAATTATTTTGATGAACCAGTTACCAAAACCAGATCATCAAATAATTTGTGATTTGGTCATCAATGAGGTAATTAAATGACTACAACATTCCGGGTTCTTCACACCCGTAAAATCAATGAAAGCACTACCCATTGTAAATGACATTCCGATTCGGTCCATTCTTCATGNACTCAAAAGAAGAGGGGGCGGACGCAGAGTAACAGCTAAATAATAGCTCAAATGGAAACTCAATATGCACAGCTTTTGTATAGAGTTTTTCGCCGATTTCGAATCGATGCAGTTCGTTGGATTTTCCTCTTGAAGACAAACCTACTGGAGATTATTAAATTTTCGTTGAAATGATCTTCATATATGTAGGTCCTTGAGCTCTCAAGAAAGGGGAGATGTTACACCCTGTGATGTAACGAGATTTGTTGTAAATAGTAATTGTAAATATTATTATTGTGATAATAAATCAGTGTTGTTTTAGATGTCATAGAGTGCGCTTCATTTGATATAATTAGCCTTTACACCGGGATCTTGCCGACAAGAATGGGATAATAATATAAGATATATTTCTTTGGTAAAATATACAACATATACAATTTCAATAAATAGTTAACGAAAAATGATTATTGTAAAATATGGCTTTGTTGTGAAAAGAATTATTATCCAAAAAACAAAACAGAATGTCATTTTGTGTATATTTCTCCTCAGTATTTATTTAATTTGTGTAATAAATTGAATATTGTATTCATTATCAAATATACATGTATTAGATTGTTATTAATAAGTTGTTGTCAATTAAATGAGTCAATACCAGGGTTTTTTAATTTTGGTTTGACTAAGAGTAAAGACTTGTACCAAATAATAATAAGTATTAATTGGGCATATTTTTAAGGATTTAATTTAAAATGTTGAAGCTTTAATCTCAAAAGATGTCCGTTTAATCATTAAGTAATTTATATTGATGATTGCTTAGTTATTTATGAGCTTTTGAAATTTATTTCACAAAAACTCGCATAAATCGATCAACTGATAATGATTTTTAAATTATTTCATGAAAAAGCCATTTAGAATGTGAAATTGATAATAATTATATTTTTATTATTATTATAAATAAAAAATTATCCAAATGAATTGAGTTTTTAGGCAATGTTCTTTTGATAATCGAAGTGATATTAAAATCATACTGACTTGAAAACGGTTTGGCAAATATTATGACATGGCATTCCATTAAATTAAATTAGAAATTAAATTTAAAAAACCCGGTGTTATAAGAAACACAAGTATTTAGAGAGAGGGCGGTTGAATTTTTTCAAAATTATTATATCAATTCATTCAAGTTCAAATTCTTGTTACGAATACGACACTGAATTGAGAAACTTCTATACTTCAACATGATTGTCGTTTTAATAATTAATATTTTTACAGTGACGTTTAATTTAGCTAAAGAATCGATTTCATTAAATGGAATAACTGATTGTGAAGATTTTCTGTTTAATGGTCCAAGTGTAGTTAAATCATCTAATAGGAGCAATACCCCAGATTCGCATGGGTATGCCTCATACATTTTTCATAATAACTGTCCATATTATCCCGAATATCACAATAAAAATGAAGTGATATCGATTCCCCGGGAAATGGTGATGTATGTCAATGACTCAGATTGTAATTATAACGTAAGACTTTTAGTGGATCCGGAAACCAATGTGACTAGTATTGATGTGCTTGAATCAAAGACTGTGAAGGAGAATTGCTCTATGTTTTCTGTGACTTTTGCTGGAGATGCAATGTTCTTAAAACAATGTTTGAGTTATGATAATTTTCAATATATTTTTGCTTTTTTATTGGAAATCAATAATCAGGACCAAGACCTGTTTGTTGAGCATATTGAGAGGTATTCTTTATTTTTGAATGTAAATCATCATCTGGATTTTATAAAACATGAAACATTTTATGGACCGAAACACAAGTTTTATGATTCATTAGTTGGCCGAAACCATTGTGGTGTTTATCATTGTCTATTTTATGATAAATTAAAATATTATAAACAGCCATTTAAGATTGACAATAGAATTATCACTATTTTGTCTTTGATATCAATTATGATTATTCTTATTATTACTATTATTTTGAAATATGGAAAAGTGCTAAAATTTAATAAAGTGAATCCATCGACGTATTAAAATACCATTAGGTAATATGAATTGGAATTATTGCACCATTTAGCTATCAATTCGATGACTTTCGAATGATTTTTTTCATATAAAGAATAATGACCTGATAAAAATAATGTTTTTAACACTTCACCCAAATAAATAATAATGACATTTGTGCATTTTGAAGGTATCCAATGAATATTTTGCAATGTGGATCGTTAGAATATTATTCATGTAACAACATCTGTTGTAAAGTAACGAGATTTTATTGGAAAGAACTACTATTATATTTGTGAATGAAACATTGAAGAGATTCTAATGTTTTTTTCAAGACCAACACAAGTACACTTTAAATCAGTCTTCATTTAACAATCTCTAAAAATATTTAAAATCTTACTTTCTTCTTCTTCGGCGACGACAACGACGAGGCCTCAACAACTAATACCGGTAAAGGTTAAATCAATATGTTTTACGTAATCAATGTTATCGAATGTCCTATCTACTGTGGCTCGCACTTTTAATCGGACACCACTCTTGTTCAAATTCAAATGCCTGGTTCTTAATTGATTTCCTTGAATAGCCTAGTTAACATATTATCGTACCTTATAAGCAAATTTACTAGTGTTCACATTATTTAGCAGTTATATTTAATTTGCCTAAAGCCGACCATTTTTGGCGTCGTATTTTAAATCGGACACCCACATTATTATTATGATAGTTGTAAAAACTATTGCATTTAGAGTTAGAAATTGATTGTAGTCATCCTCTAGATCATACAAAAGATGTTGGGCAGATGATGATACTTTTAGAGTCAGTCTGGACAGACAGTTAAAAACTATTTTGTAAATATATGAACTTGTTATCAAAAACCTAACATGTAGTCCAATACATTTGAGGTTTTTGATAACTAATTTTGATTATAAATTGAATTTGAAAATTTAATGTGTATAAATTACCCTAAAATTTATGAAATTTAGAAAACTAAGTTTTTTTTCTCAATTCAATTTAAAATCGAATTATAATTTTAGTAATAGTGGTAAACATTTTTATGTCAGTTATTATAATACCATTAGTTAGCAGTAAATTCATATTGTTAAAAAAGTTCGGAGAAATATTTACAAAAAACAAAATGTTTTTATTCACGAAATATTGATAATAAAGTTTTTTGTGCAATTCAGTTAGGTAAAATGCTCGATTTATGTGCGGTAAAGTCTGTCAAAAGTTTTAACAGTGTCATAAACTAAGCCTAGATAGATAGACAAGTCAATCTGGGCCCTGATGTCAATTTCTTCATATATAAATTTGGAATCACCTTAAAACAATCTACTAAAAATTTAAACTTAAATCTTAAGTCACAAAGATAACACTTATCACAAGAAAATTGCAAAAAATATCCATAGCATCGACATTTTATTTTGTAAACAAAATTTGAATGACTGCTAAATTTGGAAAACATCTAGATTTCTTTGAAATTATAACAGAAAACAAAATTGTTGTTCATAAAATTCACAAAAATTTGTTCTATTTAAAAATATAACCAAATTATTGATGAAAGAATCGTATAATCCAAAATCTTTGCCTGCTTCCATATTTATTCTTCCTAATAAAAAAATGATGAGCTATAATAATACAATAATTCCGTATAATTCCGTATAATTCCGTATATGAAAAAGTGTTCTCTACTTGACAGCACTAAAATAACAATTATTTATTTTATTATTTATTATTTTATTTATTTATTCCTTTTTTTCATTAAAGTTCATTTGATGCGACCCACATAATTATATTAAACAGTTAATCTTTGAAATTAATTTAAGGAAAAATTCTCTCAAACACATTTTGTTAATATTGACACTTGACTAAATAACAAAAATATTTGGTTCCTAGATTGAATTCTGATTTATTTTGATACTGTTATAACAAATAAACTTGAGGCAATTAAACAGTTATAACAATTATTTTTATAATAAATATTAATTTCTTTCGCAAAAATATGAATTGCACAAAACGTAGTACGCAACGGTAGGTAATGATACTTTTCCAAGTCTCGTTCTATTATCTAAACTTGAACCTCGACTTGGAAAAAACATTCATTACCCACATTTGCGTAAACAACTATACTAATTGCATCAAATTGAACTACTGTTTCAATTTAATAAATTGCTATAAATACAAGAAAATATTGCTTTAGGTTCATTCAAAAATTGAATTCCAATATGGCATTAGTTAAAAATATTATTGTGCTAGTAATGATAACAGCTCTAAATACACTCTCCTCTGAAGAATATCCAAACTGTTTAAATTCGACATTCCTGGTTCCACCAATTATTGAAACAAATGGACAAGGAATTTATACTTATGGAATTACGTCTTTTTTCAATCGTTATGGAAATCCTCCATTTATTTCAACATATGACAACGAAGACTTCGCTATTGGAGTTCCCCGTGAAATAGTGGCACTTATTTACGACTCAAAATGTAATTATGATCTAAAATTAAATGTGGATCCGGAAACCAGTGTGACCAGCATCGAGGTGTTTGAATCTGAAGTTCCCAAGGAAAACTGCTCTTCATTGTCGATGATATTTGCTGGAGATGCAATATTCTTCACACAATGTAAGGACTATGGCAGCTTTCAACAACAGATGGCTTTTCTAATAGAAATCAACCAACAAAATCCAGATTTGTTCGTTGAGCACATTAAACATTATTCATTGTTTTTAAATAAAAGTTTAACCCTTAATGCTACACGGTATGGGGGCTACGATGAAGAAGTGGATAAATTTTATGAATCACTTATAAATCATAATCATTGTGGATTTTACCGCTGTCGACTATTTGATAAACTAAATGATCGTAGCTAGGACTGTTTTTAAACTATTTTATATATTTAATGTCAATAAGGTTAATAAAAATAAGTTTTAAGTAGTTTTTTTTAATGAGCAATATATTAAGAAAAATTTTCATCAAATAAATTAAATTGTAGTGAGAGCGCTTTACGCCTGCACTCTCCCTTAGTATTAGTGTAAGGTAGAATGTAAGAATTAGCGTTACAAATGGGTCAGTCTGATTGTAACCGCGGAACGATTAAGAATGGCTAATAAACCGGATTGCGCTAGGCGCTACCCAAATAAGTTCTTTTAATTAATAAATATTAGTGTAACAAAAGTGAGTATTGATCACCAGCATAAGAAGTTAACAGGTAACTTATTACAAAATAATCCACGAAAGAATTTGGCTCAATGTGAATGTCGATGATATATTTTCCTTCAAAATTTTAACTTTGTGGAATGTAGTTCGCACCAACCAGCTTATGATATAAAGATCTACGTATATTAGCGCGACTACTTATATTGTAACTTTTAATAAAATAAACTATTCCCAGGACATACACGACGGAACTAGGGGTAGTCTCAACCTCAACCAACGGGTGTTAGACTTTACGTGACTGTTTGTGTTTCAGTGTATTAATAGACCGCTTGCAAACGGATTCAGTCAATCCGTGCATTTTATTTATTTGTTTACGCCATTACTTATTTTTATAATTCGCTATGAATATTATTTCGCAATATTGTTGATATACACAAATG
>JXOV01014008.1:1648-32763 GCA_001014945.1 Clogmia albipunctata
GACCAATATTTTGTGTAGTTTTAGGGCAACAATCGCGACCAAATTTTGACTGTGAGACAAATTTGTTGGATAGTCATGACATTTTTTTCACAAGTGAAATAAATATTGAAAATTTTCACTGAGTGCCATACAGTGAAACATTACGAAACTCCAATGGATATCGAAAAGCTTATGTTTCGATACGAGAGTGCAAATAAGATATTTCATAATATTTTTAAGAATATCGATCTCTCTATATTTTTAATTATTTCGAATATTAAAATATTATATTTATATATCACTCAACTACTAAAGAAATTATTATTTCCAAAATAATGAAAGCTTTTCAAAAATCTTCGACAGAGACTTCTAAATATAGAAATATAATGTATTCCAATCATAAATAGACTGAAACTTCGGTCTCCTATTTTTAGTGCGAAATTTATGAGGTGTTTATTTGACGAGAAAGATAAAGAAAAACAACAAGGTACAAGTGACATGCTTTCCTTTTTCCCAAAGGCAATGTTCGAGTTGCCATGTTTGTTTTGGCAGTAATTTACTATAAACTGTCTTTTGCCATTTTCTGTGCCTTCAATCACTTTCAATTTCCTGTTTTTCAGTCGGTTGTCATAGTTTGAAAGACGTCGTCGTCGTCATCATATCAAGTGGGCAAAAATTTAACAGCCAAGCCGAGTGGAGTGTTGATTCTTGAGCCAGCAGATGGGAAACTATGTTAGGGCTGCTGCGGGATGGCAGTACATTAGAGCGGTGCCATTTGGATGCTTTGAAATTGGGCAAGTGCTTCCTCGATTTCGCCTCCTTCTGCGGCCTCTCAGAGGAAATTATCTCTCTGACGTTATTACCATTGCATATCCACACGATCCAATCAGCCTATATCTACTCCGAAATCGAGGAAATTTACCCGAAAGGACTTTCTTTGAACTTTCAGAGATATTTTCTATATTCTTTTCCAGATTGAGAATATTTTATTAGAACAATTAAATAATATATATATATATATTTATCTTGCTTTATAAATAATAAAAGGAATCTTTAAATAATAAATTGAGAGTCTGGGAAAACTTCTTGCATGTATGAAAGCGGCTCTATTCATTCACAGAATTGGCAATTAATATACATTTATTTACAACATAATATCTTTATAGGCCATTTGTTTATAATTTAAAACTTAATCATTAAAATATAGTTCAAACAAGATCCTGAAGATGTCTTCTCAAGAAAATAATGGCAATTATCAGATTTTTTAGTGAAGTTTCTTTAAATTTGAGTTTTAACAAAATTTTAATTTAAAACTATTGGTTTGTGTAATGGCATTGGATTCCAGCAAAATTCCATTACTTCCACACAAATAAATCATAAATTTGTTGAATACTTATGGGGTGTAATTCAAGCATTTTCCGAAGATAAAATTTTATTTTCGGTAGGACAAAATTTAAAAACTTTTTACCATTGATTGATCAACATTAAAATATCTAGAAATAAAACCCTAAAATAGTAAATTAGTTAAATATTAAACATATTTAACTGTTACTTTATCAAAATAGTCATTTAAACAACGTGAAGGAAAAATGAATCATAATTAAACCCGAGTAGAGTTCTTTAATAGATACGAGTGTTTAATTATGTGTTTTTCCAAGCAGTTTTTCACAATATTTTATACAATTCGCATATTTATTATCTATTTTTCCGCGAAATATGATGTAAATAATAAGAAGACAACCCAGTACTAATTTTAGGTCTAAACACATACAATTAAGGGAAGTACTTGTCAGGCGAATAGAACTTTTAGTCTCAATTTTTCAAAATAACATGACAACCTTGCACCATGCACTGTATCACTGATATGTCCGTGACAGCACTCATCATTTAAACTACATTTAAAAGCCATTAAAAACATTTAAGAAGAACTTTTTGTCATTTAACGGAAAATTTTTTAAATTGATTAATAAATCCTACTTTATTAAAAAGACATGAAAACCGTCAAAATATATTTTCATTCTATATATAAGATTAAAAATTATAATTTTTAGTTGTTGAATTTTGGTACAAAGTACTAAGTTTGTGTATTTACACGATTTGTAATTGTCTGCGGGTGTTGAATTATACTTTATTCAACACGGAACGATTATAAAACAATTTCTAGACGAAGCAGTGGCTACTAAAATGTAAACATTTTTCAACAAAATTGTATAAAATAGTTTAGATCTCGTCTAATCTCATTTTGGAAGAATTTTCCTTCGAAGAAATTTATAATATAGGAATTGACGAGTGTCATACATTCTGTATGCTTTTTGGAATTCGCTTAGGGACTCGTCGCAATAACGTGGCACTTCCTGGAATAATTATCCTGCTCGCATGGCCCAATTTGATAGGCAAATATCAGCATAGGGAAATTCTCGAATCCATTAGCTTCAAATTGAGTAATGTGATTAGCAGGGATTAGATGGAACAGTCTGACTTATGGCGAAAAAGCGGGCGCCAAGGAAGAGTATCGATTCAAATTAATCCGATAATGATCGGTGGTAGCAGAAATCAGGACCACGCCTAACAAATTAATAAAGCCGACTTTACAAACTCACAAACACACACACACACACACACAAATGATGTTCTATATTGATGGTGCGAATTTCGTAATGAATCTTATCTGATGCCTGATGTATCCTTACTGCTCCTCCATCAGCATCAGCACAGCGAGACTCTGCGCCGGCATGAATAATTGAGAGGATTTCGGGAAAATTTCCATTTTATAAAATTCTCACGAGAACACATTATTGTAAATGGAATTTCCTTCATAAACATACTCCCTCGCATCAAATATAACAACATTCGCCAAGCCAATTCCCCACCTGCCTGTCTGCCTTCCTGTCCAGGACCAACAGACTTATTTGCGGAAACTGTGAGCACAACTCATTCGAATAACTTTAATAAGCTACATAGAATCCTAATATCTACTTTTGGAAATTTGTTAAGTTCTGTACAATTTGTTATTTTAACACTCATTTATAGAACATTTCCTTCTTTGTCTTGATTAAGAAATAATATCTAAAACAAAAAGAGTACTTCGAATAATAATGGAACTAACTATAATCATTATTCAACTTATAAGCATATACATTTTTTCTTTCGTGCATAAAGTTTTGTATAAAACACTCCCGATAATAGACTTTGAAGTATATATATCTTTATGCATTTTTGTTGCTTAATATTGATAGAATGACACTCAATTTTGCTCTGTCAAAGTCGTTATAGTAGGTATAGCACAAGTGCTTTAAAGAAATCCATTAAATTTATATGTACGTCACTTTCGTTGGGCGTGGTTTCACTGTGATTTGTAAAATAAAAATAAGCCATCTATCGGAGAACTTATGAACTACGTTTACTTGTGGTTTATCATACAGGGCGCAACATGTATTTTTACAGAAATTCAAAGAAGTTTTAAGATTTTGTGTTAATTTATTTAAAAATGCATAAAATTTTGTATGAAACACGGTCGATAGTTTTTATTATTAAACTCTCGGGCCTGCTTTAAGGCAACCCTTGTGTTTAATAATGACTTATCTTATCGACCTTGTTGTATAAATTACTAATTTGAATACGATTTTTAACACGTTTGCGATATAATTTTTTTGATTATTGTAAAGATGCATCTTCAATGACAGTAATTAATGCATTTTTTTGACATATTTCGACACATCATTACAGCCAGCAACGTTCGAATGGAAATGTGCTTTCAAAACGCTTTTCATTTCTGCTTCGCGCTAAATAAAGCTTATTAATTATTTTTTATTAAATCAGTCTTTTCCTTTCCCTAAGTAAGTCAATCAATCTCATTGCCGCGAGTGCATTTTATATACGCAAATACATGCACAGAACCTTTTCATCTATGGATTAAACCCCTTTTCAGAAACCATTAAGATTCCAGATCGATGTGATCGAGAAAATCGGCGACTGTAAAAGGTATGTTATCCGGTAAAAAAACCGTAACTTTATACATTTATCGGAGAAATAATTTATTTTTAGGTTGTATTTTTTTTTATTGAATCTACTAACATGACTGGAAATAGGTATTCAAATGTCGCTCGCAATGAAATGAGTTCCGTTAAAAGAGAGCGAGACAGCAAATCAATAACAGTTTTGCAAATGCAAACGATGTTCGGAAATCGCATTAATTTGCCGCCATTGATGGAATATTATTATACCCCAATTCAGAAGCGTCGTCGTCTTTCAGCCAGTCAGTGATTAGATATTGACTCCGCAAATTGTGCCAAATTCAATTTGTTGCCGCTCGCCGTGTTGTTAATATGCAGAATTTCTTCCTCTTTTTCCTCCCCCAGTGCGAAACCATGTTTACTTTAGTTTTGCGTTTTCCTGGAAAGCGTATTTCAGCAAAGTCTTTCCCAGGATTATTTACAAATTTCCTTTGCAAATTAACAGGGCAAAAATAATTACCGTATTTTGTTTGCCAAATTAGATACTGTAATTATTTGGATTGAGAAAACACAAATAAAAGAACAATTATCTTGACTTTCACAATGCCAATATTTAAGCTTTGTAATTAATTGTGCTGGCTTTTAACGATAAGTATTTAAACTTTATTTTACAATTAATATTGAATAGATCAAATACAAATATTGTTGGAATGGTTAATAACTAATAATAAAATATAATATATAAGTAGTTTTAATTATTATAAATTAAAAAAGCGATACAACCCGACTGCACTTTTAATCTTAAGTAATCCCAAATATTCCAGCAATTTTACATTTGCATCATAATTGAGTAAAAACTCATATCGTCGGTTATATCTTTGAAAAGTTTTATGAAGTAAACCTTCCATAATTTTATTTTAAACATTTAAAACCATATTACCAAATCTATACTGCCATAGTGTGCGGTGCTGAATGGCGGGTCTAATAATCACTTTAATTGTGTCACATTCGAATGCTCCCCAAGAACGGGTTAAGGAAACATTTTATTAAAATACTCTATCAATAGCAATAATTTAGCCAGGGTAGGGAGATATAACGCGAAATACGAGAAGATTTGTATAACTGTCCACTAAACCCCTGATACGGAATCGTCATTCATATCAACTATCATCCTCGAGTGGATTCAATGTCCATCATACCAATTACCAAATTCACATTGACAATACACAACATTTCTAATATACAGTTTTACCAATTTTAAAATATAATAAAAAAAATTGAAGTGTATTTTGAAAATTAATAGAATGTATTTCAATAACAAATGTCAAACAATGTGTGGGCGCACTATATTTTAAATTTAATAAAACGATTTTTTAAAATTTTGGTGCTAATTTATTTAAAAATGCTGAAAATTTTGTATGAAGCACAGTTGATAATTATTAAACACTCGTGACTTTAATAATTCCTTTTCTTATCGACCTTGTTTTATGAAAATACCCTATTAATTGTAATATATTTTCAAAGCATATTGAATGTTTTACATTAAAATTTTAAAATTTGCTTAACCGAAAATGCAAAAAAATGATTGATGTCAATTTTATTGGTATCAAATTAATCAAAATTCAAAAACGCTTCAATATCAAATCCAGGACCGTAAAACCAAGAGCCATAATTCATAGGACATTTTATCAGGGCTTCATCTTTGGAGCGAGTTAGCAAAATGTAATAAATTACGCCAAAAATAAATCGTTGCAATTTTCGGAATGGGTAAAGACATTAATTTACCATATTTCAGAAATAAATTATCTCTTGCCCTTTGTATTGTACTCGATTTGATGACGTGAACAATCGCCTCGACCTACAAACTCGGTTTCTTTCTAACACAATTCCACTTCAGTACAATAATATCTATATGAAAGCGACGATTCTTTTTCATCTGGAACGTGCTTCGGCGAAAATTAACCAAATCATTGTATTTTGAAATGAGGTTTTCTTGCTTTTGTTTCTGACTGCTCTAAAACATCATCATTAATATTGAATGGCTTCTGCATGAATGCAATTTGAATGGTTTTAATGGAATCCATTTTCCATATGTTCTTCGCGATATTGATAGAAGGGTTCGAGAAATTCGACATTAATTCGAATACTGTTTGATCCAAAAGAAAAATGTCAATTTTGGATTTTGTGTTAGATTTATAATATTATTATTCTTAAAATACTTAATGTGGTTTTGACAGTAAGAGAATATTGATATTTACCAGTTATTAATCAATTATTTTGTTATTACAGTAACAGATTTTAAAATGAAATCAAAATTGTGTCAAACCATCTACAATGACATCATTTGCGGCGTTGTCTATTTGATTGTATTGGTATCTCGTTTTCCTCCATTATAGAACATCGCGCTAATTGTGCGTTAAATTGCAGATCATCAGTCTTTTCCCAGCCGCAAATAAATCAGCATGAAACTGACCACGCGCGTATTTAATTTACACTAAAACACGCACAGAGCCTATATTGCCTTTATTGATTAAGCATCTTTTCAGAAACCATTATGATTTCGGATAGATGTGATCGAGAAAATCGGCGACTGATAAAGGTAATATTACGGTGAAATTTCTTTACCGTTAGTACATTCATACTAGATTTTGCCCGTCAAAATTTCCGCGCGAAGTTCGAGGCCATATCTATAGTTACCCCGTGCTATTAAACTTCCCATTAAATCAAAACCATTATTGAATTCGGTCCTCAAAGTATTCCAGATCTTGTAGAGAGGTGATTGTTTTCTGGATCACTTGAACATCCTCACCAGAAACCGAAAGATATGTTCGGTAGAAATATATGTTTTATCATTTAAAAGTTATGTAATCAATCACTATTATGAATACGAAAAATTGACCTATTAATTTAAAAAAATTATCTTTTATAAATAAATATGAAAATAATTCATTAATAATTGAAACGTTAGAATGTTACAATACAAATGTAAAGATTTAACATAAAGGAAAAAATTTGCTTAGTTCTTGATTTCGCATTTAACATATGCTTTTTATTATTTTTCTGACCGTAACAATTCGCAATTTTATCATCATAATTATTATTTCTACCTCTTACGGGTTTACTAAATTACTGAGTGATTTTTGTATGTGTGTTTGAGTTCGGCAAATAATAAATTTTACATTTTTCACCAACTGACCGTAAAGTTTAAATGATTTCATTGATTAAATGCAAATGATCATTTTTTGCAATCTAGTTTGCCATTTTCAGTAAAATTATATTAAAAATATTATTTTAAAAGAAAAGGATCTGAAATTTTGTTCTACTTGATCGTCGGCTGGTCGAATGTTGTCCCGTTTTCTCTTCATTTACGAGCTTGTTGTTAGAATGAGATGGTAAGAAGAGAACTTTGTGACGTCAATCTCTTCCGCAAATATTGAAATAGATTTGCTATTTTAACCATATTTTATCCAAATCATTTAATAAAAAGGCAATAGCAAGTGCGAGATGTGTATACATTATAAGATATTTTAACCATAGATAAGTTGAAAATTACAAAGTTGTAGTGAAAACAGAGGACACATTTCGAAGCACAAAGAAACAAGTTACTTTTCATATGAGATTGTAGAATAAATATTTTCATTTTTTAAAGAACGATTTCAATTTGAAACTTTGCGCAGATTTGTGAATAATATTATGCTAAAGAAGAGCGAATTTCATATTTTAATTTCTAAATTTTGTACAAATTTAAAAAATTCTTTACAATTTTTACAAATTCAATAATGAGACGAAACCCCCTGATGAAATCAAAAATAATTTAAATGTCTCGATTCAATTTAAAGTTTTTGCAAACTTTAAAGTGTCTTTTGGGCCGGGGCTGTATTTTAAAGAATATGTCGACAATTGCGGGTGGAACACGTTTGTTCCGGAAAAGAAAATGTCAACAATGTTTGCTGGAGCTCGGCTCGAATGGAGGAGGCAGAGGCACGTCCCACCGAAGCGAATGGATGTTACGTTTGTTTGGCAATAAACCCTATGAATGAGCGTCTCTCTCTCTGTTTATTTTATTATGGATATTATACTCTTGTTTGTTATTCGACAATCGATCGCAACTTTGTTGTCATATAATTTTTTTATTCATTCATTCATCCTTATTTATGGTGTGAATTCCGGTTTTCGCGATAAACTGTCTCCTGTGCGCCAAATTTATCATATGTCTTTCTCTCTCTACTATGCTACAAGCAAAACATCTCGACGGTAATCAATTCAATTGACAGTGGTGCTGATCCCGAAATTGCAGGTGCGCCAAAACGTGACAAACAACATTGCGAATATTAACCGAAAATTTTCTTGTACATCAACTATTATAAATTGTAATTCAAGTTGAGCGGCAGCAGCAGCAGCTTTAAAAGGGTTACAGGAAACCCTGGCAGACATTTCTGGTGACAAATGATGGTAATTTGTAATTTAACATTATGTTACATCGACTAATGAATAATTACAGATCATCATTTACTGTCAGTTAGTCGAGTCCCTAATTAACTTTACCCCTTTTCACTTTCTTTTCGTAACGAACGTACGATTTGCAGAAAGGAGTCAAGTTCTAGGCTTTCGCATTGTTCGTGTAATGGCGAAAGGACTAGTTTTAAAGTTCACTCAAATCTCACACAAACACGAAATTGCTGTGGTGCTACGTGTTATGGCCTATCATTCTTGCAAAACCCAAAAGGGATCGCCTCTGAAGTGGTTTCAACTTTTGCTTCTTAATTGAAAATGTAAAAGCGTAAAAGGTCAAATGTTAATATTTAACACATTTGGTACAACTTCATTAATGAATTATTGAGAAATGTTCCAAGGCCGAGATATATAAAGTTTTAAAAACAACTTTAAATTACTCTACGCATTTTTAAATGTAAAACAATAATAATTCAATTTTGGTAATTATTTATAAACGGATTTGAAACATAAAGCCATTTAATATTTTAATTATCATAATTAATTATTTCATTTCACATTGCTTATAAAATAAATATATGATTATCTTATATAAAAAGTAAAAATATTTACTAAGATTAATTAGCTTACATGATAAATTGTTTTAAAAATATTTTATAAGTGTAATATAAGTGCTACAAGGGTATAAAGTAAATTGTTTTTTTAACGAGTGAAACGAGTGTGAAACATTCGAGACAAAGGCGAGTGTTTCATCGTTTCCGAGTTAAAAAACAGAACTTTACACCCCAGCAGGACATAACGTTTTTTGCACTCCACTCATGAGCACGGAAATTTTTATAATTTCACATTAAATTTCATTATTTACAAGGAAAATTAAAAAAATTGACTTGTTTCACAAATGTTTCAAGTGAAATCTTAAATTGCAAAAATTCCGCTAACGGTTCGAATTTAAACTAATATAGTTTATTTCCTCTTAACTTCTTGGTCATAAGGCAAATGCCTATTTTATTGTTGCATGGAGATGGAACATTTATTTGCTTTAATTTATTTTATAAAGCAATATAAGCCTATTATTATAATTTACTTACATTACAGTTAAGCAGTTCTCTAATATCTAAGAAATATGCCAAAAATCAAACCAAAATAATCAAATTATATGGATTTGGTTGATGAAGCGGTAAATAGTTGACCTTTAAAACAGGAAACGTTAATTAATTTGCAACATAATCATGGTTCTATGGTATAGCCGAGACCAAATTTTGTGTAGTTTAAGGGCAACAACGGCGACCAAATTTTACGCATTTTGTTTTTAGTATAAAATTCACATATTCGAAAAATAATTATTATTAAAACATCATTCTTTAGCAATTTACCAATAACTTTTTAAATTACAGTAAAAATCAAATAAAACCAATGAACATTAAATAAATAGGTATACGTTTAATTTGATTCCCTCTTTTTATTGCAAGATTAAATTTGATTGACTAAAATCTTCATTAAAAAGCTCATAACCTTTCCGTGGAGAGTTTATTTGTAAACATAAAAGAGGTGATTGCTTGGACCGAAATACGGAAACACCCATTCAATTATCAGATGTATTCAATTTTCGTGAGTGCACATACAAATAAACGCGGACCTAGATAATTGTTGGTGTTTTATAACAAATTGGCAGATACATTTTGATGTCATTAGCGTCATAAAATTTGCGCAATAACATGATAATTTATTGATTTGGGGGGTAAATTATTGATGAGAGCTTAAAACGTGCTGTTTTATAACCACGAAGCTAATCACAATTAATCTCAGCCTCTCTCAGCTGCACATCAATTTGGGCTCCTCTCGTCGGGTTTTAATGGCATGCCAGTGAGAACAGCACTAAAACGTTTGAAACGTTCCCCAGATTGCTCTCCAACGGTCCATAAAGCGACGACAACGACTGTGTGGACTGAGGACGTGACAAGTGAGTCGATTTTTGAGCCGAAGAGGAAACTGATAACACAAATCTGAAAAGGCACACTGCTCGCATCTTAAATTTCTCATTGATTTTAGCCCCCTCCCAAAAGAAAAAGAAAGAAGAAAAAGAAACCGGTCGAATTTCAGAGGAAATCGGTTCAAACATTCATCAAAATGCAAACCAAACTCTGCTGAACGACGGTTCTGAGATTCGGATCTCAATTTCATGCTCATCATTCCCCTGCCTGGCCAGGTTCAACTGCCCAGGTTGACCCAACCAAATTATCTTCGCTCCAAGCCTCCTTCTCGTCTTCCAATTTGATGCTGATGATGACGATAAGTGTTATGAATTATTACATTTTCGGTCAACGACTCAGTTATATATTGGGCCTTTATCAGGAATATGAAATACGATCTGATGAATTATAGATAACACCTCCCACATATTACTTATTTCCCGTAGAAAATTGAGATCGAAATTGGGACCAGAATTAATGTATTCATAGAAAGATCTATGTCCACTCATCATCATTAATCACACTTTTGATTAAAAAGAGAATATACTTCAGTAAGCCCTATTTTGATTTAAAGTAAATATTTAATTAATTGGTTGTAATTTAAAATTATATTTTCAAATATAAAAATTATTTTATACAATTTTATTGATAAATCTTTACATTCTAATAGCCCATGCTTCTTTTATTAAATCCCGCATAATTACACACTGTTTAGTTATACATTATTTAATTAAATTAAGACTGCTATCACATGTATATTTATAAATCTAATTGCGTAATGAATCAAAATATATCAAAATTAATATATTATATTCCTTGACATCTACTTTCCTTGACTAATTAGCTAAGACCATAATTTAGTACCACGTGGTCTTCGTGTTATTAATTTTATATTTTGCGAATAAATACTAATAAATAAAAGAATTGTACAAACTTTGTAAAAAATAGTTAGAAAAACACGCAATTAAACACTCGTCTTTTTTTTCATTTCATTCCTTTTCTAGAATTTTACTCCAGTTTAATTATGGTCCATATTTCCCACATAATCCTTAAATAGGTATTGTGCTACAAGGGTGTAAAATCAACTGTTTTTAACGAGTGAAACGAGTGTGAAACATTCGAAACGAAGGCGAGTGTTTTATCGTTCCGAGTTAAAATACAGGACTTTACACCCGAGCAGGATATAAGGTTTTTGGCAATCCACTCATGAGCACTGAAATTTTTACAAATTCACATTGAATTTCATTATTTACAATTGACATGTTTCAAGTGAAATCTAAAATTGTAAAGCTACCGTTAACTGTTGGAATACCTCTTAACCACTTGNTATCGTTCCGAGTTAAAATACAGGACTTTACACCCGAGCAGGATATAAGGTTTTTGGCAATCCACTCATGAGCACTGAAATTTTTACAAATTCACATTGAATTTCATTATTTACAATTGACATGTTTCAAGTGAAATCTAAAATTGTAAAGCTACCGTTAACTGTTGGAATACCTCTTAACCACTTGGTCATATAGGCAAATATCTATTTTATTGTTACATAGAACATCTGGTTGCTTTAATTTATGTAAAAAAAAAGTTTCCATTTAAAGCAATATAAGGCCATTTCTAAAATTTACATACATTACAGTTAAGTAGATTCATCTCTGATATTTACGTAATGTGCCAAAAATCGAGCAAAAATAGCCAAGTTATATGCAGATGGCTATTGAAACGGTAAATATTAAAATTTTCAAATAGGAAACGTTAATCAATTTGAAGTATAAAGACGGTCCTATGGCATGGCTGAGATCAATATTTTGTGTAGTTTAAGGGCAACAATGGCGACCAAATTTTGACTTTGAAACCAATTTGTTGGATAGTTTATGACAATTTTTTTCACTAGAGAAATAAAAATTAAAAATTTTCATTGAGTGCCATAAGTGAAACATTACGAAACTCCAATGGATATCGAAAAGCGTATGTTTCGATACGGGAGAGCAAAAAATTATATTTGTCTTTATTATCCATCTTGGTTTCGTACTTTAAATTTAAAGGATTTCCAAATTGGTATTCCATCTTAAACAGACAAAAGAAGTACTCGCATTAAATTATTTCTTAATTCAATATTGTAAACATCTATAAATAGAATTGCCAATTAAATGAGTTTAATTTTATTATTCATCTCGCATCTACTTATGACAGTTCAGGAAATGCATTTCATCTCAAGAGCAGCAAAACCATAATTTTATTACCCGTTTACAATGTGTTTTAAATAATTCCATGGCAAAAGTTTCAAAATCCTAATTAAAGTTTCAAGATCATTGAAACCGCGCAGTTCACGCCATAAAGAGACACACCGAGACCAAACCACCTAGAGAGCGATTATTTCTCTGTCTTCTGTCTTGTCATTTCAGAAGAAAAGTCATATTCACAGAGCTGATGTATCGTAAAACTAGTTCTCTGCTCCCCATCATCTTCCCAGATGATGCTTGTTGCATTGTAAATCAACTCGGGGACCGATGACAACAGAAAAACCTGTGTCTCTCCAACTGTTAACAACTCGTTCAATTTCGGCCCGACTACTAATTATGGATCATAAATAAAAGTTGTCATCGATGACAAACTCCAAGGGAGACCAGACTTAAGAGGAGACTTTTCTATTAATCTCTGTATTTAGATGCGTTTCTTTATGTAAACAAATAAATAGAGACATAAAAAATATCAGGGTATTATCTTAACGTGACTTTCCAATGACTGTTATCTTTCGTAATCTTCTGATTTACCTGATATTAATTTACATAGGATTACTATTTATCAAAAAGTAGAATGAACTTGGTTTCGATTAAGCTAATCATCTGCAAGTTCCATAAAAACACCTCTGAGCTTAAAACACAATACAGCAAACACGAGTAAAATAAAATAAAAAACGAGTAAATCGTACGACGTACACAATTCTGTTGAGTACAAGTAAACTCAATGAATGAGTTTAGCTTTATCTTTGAACAGCTTTTAAAATAGAAGTATACTTATAGACTCCAGCTATTAATATATTCTAAGCATTGTGTATTAAATATTGATATTGTAGTTTTATTAGCATCTATGGTTCAGATACATTTTTTTATACAATTCTGTTGAAAAATGTTTACATTTTAGTAGCCAATGCTTTCTCTAGCAATTGTTTTATAATCGTTCAGTGTTGAATAAAGTATAATTCAACACCCGCAGACAATTACAAAATGTGTACATACACAAAATTAGTACCTTGTACCAAAATTTAACTACTAAAATTATTATTTCTTATCTTAGAGGCTTATAATGACAATATATTCCAGTATGTTCAATTGAACTGAATGTAAATAAAAACTCATTTCGCTGGAAAAACTTCTCAAGGCCCTGGCACTAAGACGCATGGACTGAATACGCTCAAATTTTGGAAGGATATCCAAAGCCATTTGGGTCATATGCTCAGTCAGATGTGAACTAGAACAGCCAAAATCCAAAAACACCCTCTATGCCATTTTGTCCATATTTTCCCTAACTAGAGTTTTTATCCGCACACTATGCAAATATTTTTAAGATTACCTTATAGATTACCTATAGAGATTTTTTAAATCATAATGGAAAATTTAAAAAAATCAGTCGTGTTTAGTTTTAACAATTGTTAAACAACTATGAAACAATTTTTGCATTTTCGTATCGAAATGATAACTTTTCGACATCGATTTCAGGTTCATAATGTGTCGCTTTATCGCACCAGTGAAAACTTTATTATCTTTAAGTCAAAATTCGAGCCATTTTTAACGTTAAATTACACATTTTTTAATCCAGGTGATATTAAGGTCATATAGGGACTAGAAACCGGCCAGATAGAGACCGTCATAACAGCCAATATTTTAATTACTTTTTCGTTTTTTAATGAAATTTAAAGAAATCATGTCTAGGGCATAAAATCGTTTTTCCAATCCCGCTTTTCGATATCCGTTTGAGTTGCGTAATGTTTCACTTTATGAAAATAAATTTTTAATTTTTTAAAAATTATCCAACAAATTGGCCTTAAATCAAAATTTGGTCACCATTGTTGCCCTTAAACTACACCAAATATTGGTCTCGGCTATGCCTATATTTCAATTTATTTAATGTTTACTGTTGAAATTTTAATATTTACCGTTTCAACAAATGTTCCACGTCACAATAAAATAGGCATTTGCCTTATGACCATGTACTTAAGAGAATTTCCAACCGATAATGGTCACTTTACAATTTAAGATTTCACTTGAAACATTTGTGAAACATGTTAATTTTCAAATTTTCCATGTAAATAATGAAATTAAATGTGAAATTGTAAAAATTTTAGTACTCATGAGTGAAGTCCAAAAAATGTTATGTCCTCCTCGGGTGTAAAGTCCTGTTTTTTAACGAGTGAAACGATGAAACACTCGCATTCGGCTCGAATGTTTCACTCGTCAAAAAACAGTTAACTTTACACCTTTGCAGCACAAATAACTATTGTGATAGTCTTCAATATAATGTACAACTCAATAGTATGTAATTATAAAGGACTTTATAGAGGAATCATTAACTACTAACAAAAATGTTCAGATTTTTCAATAGAATTGTATACAAATATATGAAACATAATTTGTGATTTTAGCCGCGTTAAGATAAATAATAAAAAAAATGTTTAAAAATTTGACTTTATTACAAAAAACTTGTATTTAAACTGTGTTTTTAATATACTCGTAGTCTATATTGAGCTTAACGAAGTACCTATAATTTTTATTAGGACATATCCAATATATTGTTTTCCTTAATTTCAATGAGACAATGGAATGTAATATTAATATTGATACAAATTGCATGATTTTATAAAGAAATCTCTATGGAAATATTTATTATTCAATTATGTATCTCGTTCAATTGAATTGGGTTCCGCTTTTCTCAAGTAAATTATTTAATAAAGCCATGATTCAACTAACCTGATTCTTTTGCCTCCGGACCAGAGAATGTCCATTACTTTCAGCATTGATGTTGTTTGAGTATTTCCGATGGTCTATCACAGTTGGACTCTGCCTGGAATCCAGTTTGTTGATCTGGTGACGATGGTTTGAGGTAGGGCTGTTTCGTTGTGATGTGGTTAAGGAGGAGTGAGAATTAGAGTCGACGCCGAAAATGAAGGGACCAGTTCGATGAGGTGTTACCGGTGACTGAGTTGAGGAATGATTATTGGCAAGAGGTGGAGAGGCGGGAGGAGAGCGCCTTTGAAGAGGGGAGGGCGCCTTGGGCAAGGGTTTGTACCGGTAGTCGTCGTTAGGGCTGCAATTTCCGTTCAATTGGTTCGGATGCAATTTCCTCGAATTCTGATTCTGGTTCAGCTGCTGTGGCTGAGCCCTTCGGTATTGCTGCTGCTGTGGAGGAGTTGGACAGTTTTTGAGGTTGTTTGCCTGCACCAGGTTGTCGGAGAAAACGAAATCATTGTCGCTCAGCTCTCGAAAGCCAGTCAATTTGCAATTGTTTGGATTGTTATTAAGGTTATTGTTCCTCTGATTATTGATTATCTTCTCGCCATAGGGATAGCCCTCGTCCATGCAAACCCGTGGAATGGAATTAAAGTCATTAAACCCGTTGTAGACCTTCTTCTTGTGCTGCTGCAATGGAGAGACACCATTGTTCAGCAAAGTTGGCTCAGCGCTGTTATTTGCCTTGCCAAACTTTCGCGTAAACCCGTACGTTTTAAAGTTGCAATTTCCGTTATTATTACTCGCTATTGGACTTGGGCTACTATTGTTATTGTAAGCGTCTGCCATCGCAGAGGAATTCACGATGGTCGGTCTATTATTGTTGCAAATATCAGCATAATCAGCGTAGTCCTCGTTCTCCTCCTCGTCGTCGTCCGGGTGATGGCCATTGTCCAGCTGATTCGATCTGAACTCCAGCAACGGACGCCTGGACTGATTAAACGGATGATCACGTGCGGACGGCATTTCTTTGGAGCGTCAACTAAACCCCAATCAGTCACTTGTCGCTCGATTTCAGTTAATTAGTCCCCCAAGATTTTCCGCTCCTCTCCTCATATCCGAGCAGCTTCACAGCACGTGGGACAGTGCAAAAACCACACTCACTCTTTGCAACTCTGTTTATTACCTTATCCCCAAAGCGAATCTGAAAAAGGAAAGATAATAACATTATAAGAGAGACTGTGCTTTAACGATTCTTAACGATGTTTCTGATTTTTCAACACATTTTATGGTATTGCAAAATAAATGAGGGTTTTCATTGGATTTTAATTTCAAAGAAATTAATAATCAACAGTAATTTTAATAAATTCTTGTTTCAGTGAAAATAAATTTGTGAAATTTAAGTAATCAAACTCATTTTTGTTTTAACAATAGGTTATGAGCCCAGACATAAAAAAATTTCAATAAAGTAGCAATCGATTAAAACACTCTAATAACGTTAGCGAAGTTAATCAATAACTTGTAATTTTATCCAAAACAAACAAGTGCTTGTTTCATATCCAAAAATTTCAAATTTATAAGATAAATATGACTAAAACTTACGTAAAATAAAGACTGCTTAATAAATTTTACTCTCTGATTAAATTTAAAATACCCCTTCAATATCAGTAGAAATTGAAGTAAACAGTAATTATTAATTTAAATTGAATAATTAATATTTCCATTCAGCGGAAAAAATCAATTATGAAAAATGTGTTTAATTTTCTGGGAAAAACAATAATGAACTGCGTTAATCATTCATTGCAACAATATTTCATGATTTAACATAATGCAGCAATTTATAAATGAAAATAAATACAAAAGTTCAATTTAATTAAATGTTGATAAACACTACACAGTTGCGAGCAAATTAATAGCACCGCTGGTAAGAATTTTTGATTAATCCTCTTTAAACATTTACAAAGCATAAAATTTTAAAATTTGGCAAGTAATGTCGTCCTATCATATGTTGGCTCTGTGAACATAAAAGAATTTCTTTCATAATGATTACAACATTCTTGAAAAATGTAAATATTTAGAGGGAAGTCGGAAATGACGCTAGAAATAATATAGCCCTGAATCATAATTGATCAAAAAATGAAGAGACGTATAATAATTATATGTGCTAAATTTGTGTTTAGTTTGTTAAGTTTACGTTGAAATAAATCAATATCTAAGAAAATATAGGAACCATGCCCTATTTAAAGCATTGTGCAAGAAAAAGCTTGTTATTACAAAAACAGCATTTTTAGGGAATTTATCATAGAAGTAAGTGAAAATCAAGGTAAAACATTTACAAAGTAGCCTGTAAATGCCAATATAAGGTTATCGTCTAATCCGTGATAGCAAAAGGACCTGTTTAGGATTGTCATAGAAAGTGAATGAGAATAGTAACAATTGTTAATATAATCCTCAATCGCCTCTACGAACAGAACTCAACATTTACAGTTCTAAAAATAAGCATTTTTAAATGAATTATTTTCCTTAGGGAAGGTAAAAAATGATCTACAAAATGGTCGTAAATGTTCTGCGCTTAGACCATTCAACAATTATGTTTTATGGTTTAAAATGTTCATGTATCTATTTAAGAACACCTTAAAATATACAAAACAGAATCAATAAATAATTGTTCCCTTTCAATTCCTGTAAGGAACATGGGGTTCTCAACCTCAACCAACGGGTTATCGACATTTCGGTGACTATTTGTGTTCAGTGTATTATTAGTCAATTAATAGCACCTAGACCAGTTGAAAAAGGACCCAGTCAATCCTACCCGCCCAGGGATCGAACCCTTGGCTCCGAAGAGGTAGCCGGATGCGATACCAAATTGGCTACGAGAATCAATAACACAAATAAAACTTTAAAACATGATGATTTTTGCCCTTCTGCGGCAGTAATCTAAATAACCTCAAAGAAGAAAACCATCGGAAAGACAAAGTCATAATATGCAGAGAATGGGCATAATTACCAGGCCTAATGCCCTCGAAAGCGACAATGGGAAGTTACAACTCCAATACAACTTCAGAGCTCATCCTCCTCAATAGGGATAATACTGGTTTTTTGATAGGGCATTGTTAACTTGGCAAGCACTTCCGACAGCTAGGAATCATTGAAGAAGGAGAATGCAGATTCTGTGGATATGAAGCGGTAACCCCTTTTTACCTTTTACAGGACTGCGTTGCAATAATACCGCAGAGATGGAAACATCTAAAGGCAATACGCCCAACTTCAGCGCAAGTCCAAACCCTTAAGTAAAGTAAGTTTTGGATTTCCTACAAGAACTTAAACTTATCTACACACTTCAGGGCTGAGATATGAGGGAATCGATCTTAAGGTCAAAGTGCGGGATCACTTCATTACAATAAAGAGATAAAAGATGGTTCTTGCATTATTGTATGAACGTCTTATGATATAGCAAGGATATAACCCCAAGCACTTATATGTATGGAGTTATAAGATAGCGGAAAGGCCCAGGTTGACTACGAAGTCAATATATTGGATTGGACTTTCGAAGGAAATCTTTAGACGAATGACAATAAAACTGCTTCGTTAACCAGACTTAATCATAGTCAACAGTACTAAAAGGAAATAGCCACAGATTTCTTCTCTCATAGATTTCTTCCTTTGGTGCTATTATTAAGCTCGCAGCTGTATATTGTACGATGTAATTCAATTTAAGCTGAATTTGCTAATAATGTTCATGTTAAATAATAATAATTAAATTAACGAACTAAAAATACGCGAGCATCAAACTAATCCGCATAATAAACGAATTTAGTTAATTGGTAATTGATCAATAACTGGGAAAGGGCAGTAAACTTTTATTTTAATTTATAACTCGGACACTTATTAAGAGATTACATATGAATTATAAAAGAGAAAATTTATTTATTACAGCCAATAAAACAGTCAACGAAGGTGTGCATTTGCAATGTGGATTTAGCGGCAATTTACCTGTGCGCGATGTGATAACGGAATTCTGAAAGTTTGAATTGTTGAGCGAATATTTTTCTTTTATTTTATATGACTATTATTATTGTTTTTTTTTCGCGCAAAAGACCAAAGAGGAAGGAGCGAAATGCCGACCTCTCTTAATACTTTCATGTGTAAAAGTATTGTGTGCAAAACAATAAAACTCAATCGGATAAATTTATTGCGATTCTTTTGCAGTAAAAGCAGGTTGTAATTATTGGCCATAAATTCATATTGATGTTTCCACAATTCTTATCCGATTAATTCGGGCGAAATGCGAAGTCTCTCTCTATCTCTCTTTTAAATAAATTTAAGTTCATGGTGATAATTTGCCCGCTAATTACATTTTTATGCAAAATCCGTGACACGTAATAAAATCATTTTTCATAAATTTTGACGCGGCGGCAAACCTTAAATAGACACTCGCGACTTTACAACCAGAAATTTAATAATCGTCCGCTCTCTTTTCGCCAATAAATCAATTTCACCTGATCGCTAATGGCTCTCCTACTTTAAGTCACGTTTCTCCCCTCGCGAAATGCCAAACAGCAGTGTGTGATGTTCAACATGGGGTCAACAAATTGCCAAACAGGCCAAAATGCAAATTAATTACTGTCCAAAATTAGCAGCAAATGAACCAAAGTGGGGACAGACAGTGCGGAGGATTGGGCTCAAATAAA
Organism: Clogmia albipunctata; assembly: GCA_001014945.1. NCBI lineage: Eukaryota > Metazoa > Arthropoda > Insecta > Diptera > Psychodidae > Clogmia > Clogmia albipunctata. The sequence goes on from JXOV01014008.1 coordinate 21,637, forward strand.
TGACTCTTTTTATCAATTTTCCCCTCTATCTTAATCTTCATTAAACAGAGAAATCGCAACCGACAACAACATCGCGTTGCGTGGGTTTCGCGACAATTTGCACAACGATAATTTGGTGGAAATTTCAGAACGCCCATGAACTCATTTTTTAGTAAATACCAGCAAGGGTATTTCTGCTTTTAAATAAAGAAAACACGTAAATAAAAACTCCAGTTATTTATTTTTTATAAAATTAGCCGATGAAAAATATTTTCAGTTGAAAATATTTTTTTCTTTTACCAGGTGGGTTTTATCCTTTTGAAAACATTCAAATTAATTACCCGATTTGAATCCCATTTGTTTGAATTTTATAATAAACCTCTTTACTAAATAAAACAATTCATATAAAACGAATTTTATTTCATTTATTAATCACAATTAAAAGATTATCCTATTAATTATGCCCACTGGATATTTTAACAGGTTATGGGCCCAGGTATAATATTACGAGTATATAACATTGCAATTAAATTGGAATACGTAAATTTAAAAAAAAAAGTTTATGCATGGATTTTAATACCAAAAATATACCAATTCACTAGTTCCGTGTAATCCATCAGCATCATCATTAAATTCACGGAAATCAGTAAACGTCCACCAATTATTATTAAAGTAATAGTGGCAAAAACTATGCAATTTGAAGAGATTAAGAGTTACTCAACACAATTATCTCAGAAGGTGTCCAAATTCGTCTAAGCTCTTCAAATTGAGAAACTTTCGAATCATCACTAAATTTAGTAACAAAATACACACCTTAAACGCAAAGGTTAGGCAAAAACAGTCAAACGAAATATCATTATAATAGCAAAATCAAAATTGAACTCCGTCAATTTACCCGTAACCTTTTTTGTAACAAAAAAATTTCCGATTCAATAGCTAGTTTTGGTTTTGCTTGGCTATTTAAATAAAAACTAAGGTACGTCATACACAATTGGAGGTTTTCTCTCGGCTCCAATTCACCTTAAATACACCTTGATCTTGATCTCGACTCGCCAATTTACTCTACATAGATCGACGAGCTAGAGAGACCCGTAATTACATTAGGAGAGCTCGCCTTAATGGGCTGAAGGCTTTCAGTTTTCGAGAAAGTCAATCTAATTATTTCGTTCCGAAGAATACAAATCAGCTTAGCTCAGACAGTCAGACGCTGGATCGGTGTCACTGCAATCAAGTTCAGGTGAACGTGCCCAAGTTGTGGCTTGAATCAACGTCTGAATCTCGCTCTCTCTATCTCTCTCTCTTTCCGAGTCGCAATAAATTAAATCAATTTTCGTACACATGACACTTTGATTATGGCGTGTTCAAATTTGAATTATTCACTTGGCGCTCCGCGATAAGATAGCAAAATCGGTTTCGATTTCTTCCTCCACCTTTTTTTTGGCATTTCATTTACCGACTTTCGAACTTCCCGTCCTCCTCTTATCACAAAACACAGATACCGATTGCCACCGATCGGAAATTGCACCTTGTTGCCAACAATTTGCTTACATTTCAGGTAAATAAATACTACAATTTACACACTCGAATTTGGACAAGATTTGGTTTGGGTTCCAAGAAATTGCCTCAATTGACTCGATTATTTGGATTTTGTTCATTTAGGATTTACATGTTTAGTTTAACTATTCTCTAACCTCATTTAAACAAAAATAAATGTATTAATTTATTTAATTATATTTTTGCGCAATAAAACCAACGAATGTCTATTTCTAACTTTAATTATTATTTAGACAACGTGTGGAAAAAAGAAACCATAATTAAACACGAGTAAAGTTCTAAAAACCAAATGAAATGAGTTTTCTAAAAAAAACGAGTGTTTAATTATGTATTTTTCCAACTAAATTTTTGATAAAATTGTATACAATTCTCTTATTATATAAATATTATATATTATTATATAAATAGATCAAGTAATAAGAAGACAACCCAGCACTAAATTGAAGTCTAAACACATACAATTGAAGATAGTATCTGTCAAGTAGGGACTAACACAATCTGTCGGACCAGATTGTCACCGCACATGAGGAGAAGTGTAATGGGCGTCATTCTTGTTCTATGAGGATTTATGGCAGTAAAAACAATGTCAAGAGAAGACATTTATACAATCTCCGGTCGAACAACCCATGATCCTACAATCCTAAACCTATCTTAAACTAACCAATTGAAACCCGCACAAACAGAACGACTCTAATACCTTATCAAACCTCGATCCGGAATATTTGTATCACTGGACAAATGAGGGAGAGAGAACATGGTTGGGAGGTTGGTAGTCGACGTCGTAAGACAAGTAATCGATTATAGCAAAGTTGGCAAAGCCAAAGTGTGGTTCTAACGCTCAACCCCGTATATGTAACATAACAAATAGAAGGTTATAGGTCTCAATTTTTAGATATTTCATGGAAATATCTTACAGTACATATCATTAAGTTCACTTAATAGCACTAATAAAATAAAACTACTTTTAAAATCCAGAAACAACATTTGCTTTTGGGCATTCATTGAGTAAAAATTTATATAAATTTAAACATCATCAAAATATATTTGCCATAGAAGAACTAATTTTATGTACCATATTTACACCATTTGTGATTATTTTCGGGCATTGAATAATGCATAATTAAACAGGATTGAATTATGAATTACGGTCTAGAGGAAGCATTGGCTAATAAAATGTTAACGTTTTTCAATAGAATTGTATAAAATATTTAAATACAAATATTACACTAAATTCACAAAAAACATATTCCAGATAAAAAAGATATAATATTATATTTATATACCAAGATTGATGTATTCGTATATTGAAATATTTATTTAACTTTGATATTGTCCAAATTACTTACATCTGCATTCGAAACCAAAATATTCCCCATCTAAACAACTGACCTTTTTAAATGCCATTGTTAATGAAATATTCAAATTGGTATTATAATAACAATGATATTATTATTTCATTAAGTCTCTCGGAAAAGAGAAATCATTTTTGACTACAACCTAAAATCAGAATTTCTGTTTTTGACTTATTTTTATATCGTTTCTAAATTATGCAAATTGTTAAAAAGATTCATTCTGTATTTTGGTTTCCCCAAACAAATTTTATAAATTTGGTTTCAATTGTCAATCGAAAAGTGATTATAAATTCTTTTTTATAACTTAACACTATGTAAGGCTATATGAAGGTTAAAAGTTACGAAAACTTAGCTATGGTAAGAAGAAAAAGTGGGACCGGACTTAGGTGCCAGAGAGATTGGTTTGAATACCAATATTGGAGTACCAGATACAAGAAAAATATTAATTCTAGATATTGGCTAATTGATAATTTTACGGAGTGATTGATATGCTGATTTTGAAATTAATTCAACAGTATTTTAAACGTAGTAAATATCAGAATAATCAATTCAGGAATTGGTTATTAAAATACGAATAGCAAGTACTGATCAGTGACGAGCGGTAAAAAATATTTTCTGCAAATTTGGTGATTGATTGAAAATGATCAAAATATTTCAAATTAGTGATTTACCCGGTACATGAAACATTGAAATTTAATTGACATTTTTACATAACACAGATACTTTTATATAAATCAATAGTTTTAAATTGAAATTGTGTAAAAATTCAAATTTAAATAAGGTCACTAGAAAATCTGACAACTGCCATTATTTTATTGAGGACACATCCTCCGGATCCTATGTGCACAGTATTTTAAAGACAAAATTTCAATTTAAAATTCAATAAACTTTGATCCGTCATTTGCCATAAACGAAACAAAATGCCAGATTCATTTTTGTAGGGAAATAATAGTTTCAAAAACTGCCACCAGTTGGCGAACGTGTAGATTTTCAATAAACAGTCACAAACACATTTAAAAATAAAAGACAAAAGGAAGAAAAGGGGTTTTATCTTTTTCAAAAGAGGCCCAGTTAATATGTTTAGAATTTACACAAAATGAAAGACAAAACGGCGAGCCAACTCTAAACCAACAGGTAAAAATTAATTTCATATTTTCTGTTTACTAAAAACGTTGCTCCAGAATTTTTTTTAATCCTACCAGCCCTGGGATCAAACTGCCTCCAAGCAGTTAAGTGCATTACCACTCAGCTATGAAGCGGGTTTAAAATAACTCTAGAACCATACAAATTCCATTAAGGAATAATCGTATTAATGACTTTGTTGCAAAATTAAAAGTTATGAAATAATTTCAATTTTATAAAAAAAAACGAACAATAATAATTTTAAAAAAATCGTCGGAAAAATATTATAGGAGTATTATAGACGGATAATGTATCCGGAAGTAAATTTCAATCGATTATCCGATAAACATAAAACGAGTAGTTCCCACGAATCCAATTTTCAGACAATAAAAAACAATTCCCGAAACACCCTAGCAAAAAAATTAAAGTAATATGGCATAAATTGTCAATGGGTCAAATAGTTTAATACAATTGCAGTACTTTTGTATAAAAAAAGACCTGTCAGCCCTATTATTTTCTGTGATAGTTTGGTGCGGAAAAGGAAGGTGACCGTGTCAATTGTTGTGCCAGTGTAATTTAACATTTAAACGTATATATCTAGAGATCAGGGCAATTAGTATTACACAATTGAATTGTTCCCTTACTCCTCCAGCTTCGGGGCTGGCTGGCTGGTTCCTTTGGTTCTTTTCCCATTTAATTTTCACGTGACAAAAGCGAGGCAGGAAACGGACCATTAAAAGTGGAACTGTTGGCGGAATTCGACTCGAGAACGGAATGGCAATAAACTTGGCAGTTTTTCCACAAGTCCTCCTCAGCCAGGTGCCTCGAAAAATCAAGACCGAGAGCTGGAGAGAGAGAGAGAGAGAAAACTGGAGAGTAAGAGTCGAAAATTGGATTCATAAAATCTCGGGAACTGTGTAAAGCCAGTGGACCAGGTAATGATATAATCACAATAAACTTTTATGCCATCTTAATTTCCATTTCAATTTGGCGCAGTCACGTTGATGGCTTTGTCGTCTTCGTCTTCATCCTCAACAATTGGCCTGGAAGAAGGTGGTCTTTTCTACGGAATAAAAAAAACCTCTGATTTTTTTCGAGTCGTTTGCGGTCGTGGTGCTAATGATTCCAGGTGCTTCTCGCACTTTGAATAATTTATTCTTATTGTTTTAAAGCTGGAAAATGGCACGATTATGGTCTTTTATCAGAAAGATGTAAAAATCTCGACAAAAGAACGCACAAAGGTAAAAAACATCATAATTGGTCGCCTCTCCTCACCAGATAAAAAGAGACAAAAAGCGACAAAGAGTAAATGGGATTACTTTTAATCAAAAGACGTAGAGCTGAAGAAATGGTATCTAATTAAAATTAATTAGCCTTAAAAAGTTTTGCAGAATGATAAATAAATAAGCCAGGAGCTTTGTTATTACTTTTGCTGGTATAATTCTCTGGACCGAGAAAGATGAGATAAACAATCATCATTTCATCATGAATATTTAACAGGCCTCTCTTCCTCACAGAACACAGAGCTCAACTTTTGACCGACTGGCCCCAAATAATTCATCACCAGGCCAGGCCAGACCAGCCTCTTTCTTCGACTTCTCCAAATCAAATCGTGCCGAAATCAAATGAATCATCATAAACATCATCAGCAGTGCTTTAATTAACAGGTAACACAACCTTAACATGATTAAATAACCATTTTATATAACATAAAAGCAAATTGCAGAAAGTCGAGCAGTCCAATTGGACAACGATGCTCTGCTGCTGTTGCTGATTTGGCTTCGAGACGAGAAGAATTCATGAATTTGTAAAAGCAATCCCCCAAAATCAATGCACATCGGTCCACAGGTGATTGATTGCCACATTAATGTTTTATGAATTTATTTGATCTCTCTCCTTCTCTGGGTTGGATAACGAAAGTGGTATTGATTTTGGTATTTCAATGAACCGATAAATTGAATTAAATTCAAAATCTTTTCCATTTCAATATTATTCAATATTCACTTAATATTTTCCTAACCTTTTATTTTGATAATAAAATTGTAACACGTTTTATTACTTAGTTTAACAAATTATTCAGGAATTTGTTTTCAATAACGGTTTTTATTGATAAATAAATATTGAACAAATATATCAACACAACCTCTAAAATAAAATGGAAATGATTTTTAAAAAGCTTTTCTAAAAAAATATGTTTTATTAGGGAAACCCTTTTTTGTCTTTGTAGCTTTTCAAGTAAAATTGGCATTTTCTTTTGTAGTAAATTTATTTGTATTAAATATTTAAATTATTGAATTAATTAAACTCTATTATCTGTATTTTGGTATCAGTTCTGAGTTTTAAAACCGAAATGAATTATAACATCATATATTTAGGATATTTTTTTGCAATTTAATTAATTAAAGATTTCAATAGAATTTATATTCTTCACATGTTTTCTTCAACACAAGTTTAAAATAATATAAATTATAGTTTTGAAAAATCAAAGATGAATAGTTTTTCACCTTAAGAAAGATCATAATGATTTAAAAAGAGTTTAAAAGGACTTATCTTATCGACCTAAATTTACTTTAAATTACTGTCTAGTTAACTTCCTTAGGATGTGTCCTCACAATAACCCCCTTCTCTAAAGCGTCCAGATCTATACAGCTCTAGTGTGCGGTGCTGAAGGGTGGGTCTAATAAGCACTTTGTTTTTTATCCCATTCTAATCTTCAAGTACTTTTAAAAGAATTGTAGTGATCCTCATTTCCCGCTACAGTTCCAGGACCTGAGAGGCAACTCCCAACATCCAAATTGCCTCTCCATCTCTTTCCTTAATGGCCCGTCCTGCATCTCCTTTCCTCCTGTACATAACTATTGTGTATTCTACTTTGTAAATATTAATATTATTGAAGAATCAATAAAAGTCCTTGTCCTCTTTCTGTAAATAGTCGTCAACCAAACAACTTCTTGTCCTGGGAGCCAAAAGCTCCTGCGACCACGTCGTCTGCGATTCGCCGTCCTCTCCCTCCATTCTACACCTCCTGAGAATCATTCATCCGCTCCACTGGCACTCCGCTTTAGAATCATTACAGTACAATACTGCAACAAGTTAATTTAGGCCAGACATCGCGTTAAGCAGGGAAAGCTAGGGTGATATACGACGAGGGAAGTATGGCCGTAGTCACCAATTTCTTGAAATTACATATTGTTGTCAAACTATTTCGTGGTGAGTATTGCCATCTCACTCTAATAAACACACTGTGTCTTACTTGTACACATGTGAAATAGGTCATTAGAGCACTCATTTACCTAGTTTTACTCGCTCCACTCGTCAAAATACATTGTAAATTCGTACTGTAATAATCTTTATTTCACCACTTATATCCAAAAATATACTATTTTATATGGAAAATAAACTTTTCGACATTGATTTGAGTTTTATAATCCGTCACTTTGTTCAATAGTAAAAATTTAGAATATTTTTTGCACATGTGATAAAAAGAAAATCATAACCTGCAAACAAATTTATTTTAAAATCAAAATTCAGGTGCCACTTTGAATTTGAACATTTTTCAATCCAGGCCGTTATAACGGAGATATATTTTGAGAAAAAATAAACTACAAAATACATCTCCAGGAAATACTGATTGTTGACCATTGTGCACTTATTTAATCAAGTTTATCAACGGCAAATCGAGACTGGAGATTCGGCAATCACCACCTGTTCCAGCTCTTCTCTTTCTGGTCCTCTTCCTCCAATCTCAGACAAGTTGAAATTTAAATTTTATCGAATTCACCATTGATCTTTTAGTAGCCTGCGTTTTGTTGCTGCCATTATTGTTGTGCCGTCGACTTACTTTTGCAGAATCTCTTCGGGTTCATTCAATGCGAAAATAGATTCCGAAATTTTGAGTCAACTGGAAGTCGAATAAATGTTAACTTTTTGGCAAACAATAGGAACGGTTGTTCGATGAAATCAGAATTAACAGCCTTCAACTTGGGTCTTCTCTTCGCTCTGGCCATTTCGAGTGGAAACAATAATTTAACTTTCTGGCGAAAATACACGTAATCAAATTATTGTCCCCATTTTATTTTCCCGAGTGCCAACATTTCTGGAGAATAGGGAAAAAAGAGATGGAGGAGGAGGACCGAGGAGACCGAAAACAAAATTTTAATTGGGTTTTAACCGGCATTGTCGCCATTGTGTCCCGAAATGCCAATTATTATTCCAAATTAGCACCATGTACTTATAGCAAATAATTAATTTTTAATTCAATTTCCCAATGCCATGGCAATTTTAAAGGGCTTCCTAAGTCGCCCTAAATATTGCTATTTTTCATCTGACTTATTAAGGTTGTTTTTGTAGAAAACAAGTACTATTTTAGACTTTTTGTATAATTGTAATTTATGCTCAAAGTAACATCTATTTTTTAATGACTAAATAAGTGATATTAATAAAAAATTTTGCAATTCAATCACTAAATATTTTGCAAATTTAACTGAAAAACTGATGTGGCCAGACAATTCTTAATTCACGGCTACGTGCTTCAAAATTAATTTTGAAATAGAATTTGAAAGCCTCCTTGTGAGGGATTTTTTCTATGGGTTTTAAAGTTAAATTTTCCAAAACTTAATAAAGTGCCCCAAAATAATATTTGTTCAGTGAAAAAAATTTTGTGTCAAAGCATTTCACGAATAAATAAGACTAAATATATAGGAAATTTCAATATGATTACAAGCTGGTTCATCCCAGATTGGTTACATCTTCCAGGCATATAGTTAGTCGTCTAAATATTAAAAAAATACTTGGTACCTGTCTATCCTGATTCACTCTAGAAGTATCATTATCTATCCAACACCTTTTACAGTGATGTAGAGGTTAACTACTATCAATTTCTAAACTTAAATGCAATGGAATTTGCAACTGCGATACTAATTTAGGTGTTCGATTTAAAAAACGGCAAATGGTAAATAACTGCAATAAAGTGTGAGTAATTGATAATTTACTGAATATACTGAATATATAATAAAAGGATAACTGGACTACCGATTGGTATTTATTTTAAAAAAATCCGCCTACCGAGTTCCCTCCGACAAGATTCAAGTGCTTGAATTTGAATATGTGTGGCGTCCGATTTAGAATGCGAGGCACAGTAAGTATTTCACTCGCATGTTGAACTTTTTCTAAGAAAAAGAATAAAACTGTAAAGTAATTTTGGAACATATCTATTTCTTAAAAAAAATTTCATTTACTAAGCGAAAAGTTGAATCTTTTATTAGATACCATGAACCACTATAAACAATCTAAAATCAAAATATATTTGATATTTTGTGAGAAAATAATATAACAAATTAAAAACAACCACCCACATCTAATAAAAATTATAAATTTTTATATAAAAATGTGATATCTAATAATAACCCAAATTCTATAAATAAGCATGAGTATTTTGCATAAAAACGGTCTTTTTACAAAAATTATTGATATTCAAATGTCAAGTAATAGAATTTAAATATTTCTATGAAATTATTTTTAGAACATTTTTATTCATAAACTACGCAACATTAAATTACATCAAAGTTGAAAGGGTTTTCTAATTCTTATTCGATTTTGATTTTCTGCGAAATGTTTATTGGAGTGAGCAAAAAATCGGTCCCGAAACGTAAATCAGTTAAGGAAAAGTAATATTTTTTCCGAGAAACGTAAAAGCTCTGGACCGAAATTTCCGTTAATTATATTTTTGTAATTAGCAGTTGAGTTTCCAAAGGGTTTTAATTGAATTTAATGGCGAAAAGAGCCACCAACAAAGTCGAAAAGGTTTCTGAATCATTAGTTAGAATCCATGTTTCTTGTGTTTATGTTTCTGATTTTGACGAAATGCAGACAGATGCTAATTAAAGATAATGGTTTTCCAAGAATTATTATTCCAAACACATAACACAACAGAAACTTCGTGGTCGAACATCATGTTAAATCAACATCGTTTATGAGTACAACATAGTGCATTTGTAGTTATTCTCAAATTGTGTCTCACCGCAGTTTGTGGTTTCGGTCTTAAGTTTAATTTAATTGCATTATGCGTTCCATGGAATTGGAATTATAATCCAATCTTCATCTAAGCAACATAATTGTATAGTTTCCGCTGCAAGACAAATAATGGATTATTTAATAATTAAATTATAAAGTAATTATTCAAGTAAACAATTCCAATTATTACATATTTTAGGAAGTCCAAATTAAAAATGGTATTGAGCTTTGTTGTTTTCAATGAGTTAATGCTTTTCAATATAAAGCATATTTCTGAAAAAAATCCCTAAAATAGAAGAAATATATTACATATCTAATAATAATTACTTTTCCTAAAACCATAAATCTATACAGAAATACAAATTCAAAATTAGAATATACAAGGGGCAAGGGACGTAAAAATAGGCTGAACCTCCAATTGGCGACGAAAGTAACGTCATTTTAGTTATATCCTAATTTCAAACAAGCATAGTGGCTTTAATACTAATTGCATTAAATTTTTAAAACTACAATCTCGTGAAAATAAAATAGGAAATCCATAGAAATGCAATTTAATTATCTAATTATAGCAATGTTTTGGGACTTTTGAATTTTTAATAAGTTAACGGTACTTATTTTTATGACCCACCTATGTTTTGGTGTCACAAGCTCATTGGTGCTTCAAAGAATTCTTTAAAACACTGTTACAATGTCATTTTTATGAAACGAAAATTCTTTAAGATAATTATTTAGATTTGAATTGTGTAAGTTGTACAATATATTTATTTTATGCAAATATTGCCTAACTTTGTTAAGCAAAGAAAAACTAAGAACATTCTTAAATATATAATCATAGGTATATGTTGTTGCACTTAATTATTGGAGAATTATGTTAATTTATAGGTATAGGTTGTTGCACTTAAAGAATCATAGTTAATTATTGGAGAATCAAATCAATACTTTTTAGAATAAAAACATATAATGAAATTAATTAAAAATTAGAAAATTCTGTCATTGTTATCAAATACTTAAACTGAATTGTAAATGAACTCCTGACCTCAAATTAATAGTCTCTTATCAGAGAGAGGAAATCCNTCTAGTGCGCCCAGAGTAACCAGCTATAAGAACT
>JXOV01014015.1:0-15602 GCA_001014945.1 Clogmia albipunctata
TTAAAATACATGGTTTAATATAAAAATCACGAAGAATACTCATACGAGAAATAAATAAATTTGTTCTTTTAAAGGAACATTTCTTAAGTCAATCTTACTTTGGATACAAATTATTAAGGACAATGTTGTGATGCGAACATTTTACGAAGAAATTAAAGTCAAGTTCCCTTACTACATTACAAGATGAGTTCTCGTCTTATCATTCAATTCTTCGCCATTGTAAACGGCTACGAACCGTTTATGCCAATCGTCAAATTTCATAGTTTTCACAATTGTAAAAATGAATCAATTTGGTAAGAGTTTATATTAATTGTATATCCTAGTCCTTTGATGTTAAAGATTGACGTAAATCAGGAACCTTGTTTCTGAAGCATCTGGCCAATCTGCGTCTACTGTTTTGCGATTACCTTAGGAGCAAGTAAGTAAGTCTTGGAAGAATTATTTCTTATTCATGTTAACAGGGTAGTATGTCATTTTATAATTTACAATAATTTACAAGAAATCGAAGTAAAGTGAAAGAAGTCTTGGGGTAGGACTTCTAAATTCAATTTACAATTGTAGTGTATATATGTAATGAATCAGTTATTTTAGAAACAACATTAGTCAGTTTTTAGTATTTCGCTTTAATAGAAAACGTCTTCCTACTAAATTCAATTTGACGCTATAAAAATGGGACAGGTCGTTCATACAATAAGCGATACAATTATATTATTATTATTTTTACCCTTTCGGTGTAGTAAAATAATTGTTTTAAATAAGAATTAATTGTGTGCATTCCGAATAATTATAATTTATTAGATCTAGATCGAATCGCGGAATAGCATCAAAGTTAACCATGTAAAGCCAAAATTCTTTATTAAGTTGAGAAAAATATATTATAAAAAATGACGGCCAAAGAAAAAATCTGAAGAAAATCAAATTAAAAATGTAATATTTGTATTTTCGCCAACTTCTTAAAGGTAGCGGACATAATCAGGCTTTAAATTTTCCCAACCACCAGACAACTCCACTATAATAATAACAATACCAATTTACACTCAAAATATTTGAATTAGCTTTTCTTTTCATTAAAAGAATTATATAAAATTTTTAAACATATCAGTAAAAGACATGAGCTATGGAGTATTATATAATAATAACATATAGTTATCTTAACATTTGAATGGTTTATTTAAGAAACCGTATTAATGGAATTGAGTAATTTAAGAGTGGAAAGATATCTTATAGGTCTGACTCTTTCATACTGAAAAATATACGATTTTGAATTGAAACGACATATGTTACAGTGTTCATCCATATAAGACCATGCCAAAATACTTTAATTTACTTTAAAGTCTAATTCGTCCAGTCAAATTTTACAATTACCGACCTGCGAAGGAGATAAAATGGATTTTATTCCTGATAGAGAATTTAATGGTTGATAAAAGTAATTTTAATACATTACACATTTTAACAAATTGTTTAGTCTGAAAATTTATCATTTAAAGATAGCGGGCATGAAGTTCGCTTATCTAGGGTTGATTTTTATTTTTTTATATCTAATGTGAGTTGATATTTTTATTAAAACATAATTTCATAACTCCTTAATTGATTTTGTGAGACACTTTTCGTTTTTTGATAATAATAGATAAAATGCCTGAATAAAATAATAACGAAATGTTTTTAATTTAGTTCAATTGTCATTAAATGTTTAAATATTTCATTTGTCCAAAATATAATTCCCAACGGTTGCTTATTGGAACTTACTTCCTCTCTCGCATTAACACACCTACCCCTTTTCGTACCACCTGTTGTGTAAACGGCTTTTTAAATTCAAATTTTCGGAAATTTACCAAAATCGTTTCATTTCAAATTTGAATGAACGGATTTAAGCCAATAGAAGAACGAACTTGTTGATAAATTATAAATTAACTATTCGGTTTTATTTTTGTTCCGGAAATAAACAACAACATAGCTTGTATTACTTGTAAGGAGCTTTAAATCGGTGTTCATTATAGTGAGTTAAATCTGGCTAAGGCTGACAATGTTTAATCCGGAAGATCACGGCCTTGAGCAGGGCTTTCGTCTCACCAAATTCTCAACTTTACGAGGGTGAGGTTGTAAAGTTCCCCAGGGAGTCCTAAACCGACTTCTTGAGGGATTGAAAGACGCTGAGGAGGAAGAAGACAAGGAAAAGATTGGTAATATTTTAGTCAAATTATTTTTAAACTATAAACTAATGCATTCCTGTTTTTTTATTTGGCCAGGCATTGGGATGGACTCGGCAGTTATTCCACTTAAAAGGCATGGGCTGAGTCTAATACAAAGTGTCGATTTCTTTTACCCACTTGTTGATTGTGAGTTTATTAAATTGAATTTTAAAGGATTTATTTGAATTCTCATTAATTTTCTTATTGATTTTAGGTCCAATCGAAATGGGAAGAATTGCATTTGCCAATATGGCCAGTGATATTTTTGCCACCGGAGTTACTATTCTGGATAAAGTGACCTTAATTCTGACCGTTCCAATAGGATTTACGGAAAAGGAGCGCGACATTGTGGTGCCTTTGATGATTTCCGGATTTTTGGACGCAGGCAAAGAAGTGGGATGCAAAATCCGGGTTTCTAATCTTGGCCAAAACGAATGGATAATAATAGGCGGGGTAGTCACTTCGGTTTGTACTCAAGAAGAAATCATTTTGTAAGTATCAATTTCTTTTTATGATAATACTCTTTCAATTTCTGTGTTATTTTACGTAACATTGTGATAAGAGGTTTTTTTTAATTTCCGGATTGACTAAAATCAATGGAAACAACAACAATTAATAATTCGATCTAGTTTAATAAACCAGAAATATTGTGAAATTCATCGTCCGGGTGTTAATATAAGTCGAGTCATTGTCCCCAAAAGAATTAAAAGAGAATAGAATGAAAATCTTGAAAAAATTGATTTCTAGCTAAAATTAAAATATTAAGAGAAACAATCTTGTCTCTTCTTAAACTTAATTTTTATAAATAAAAAAATATTAAAAACTGTGGTCATGCAACCATTAAGAATTAAAATTATTATTATTATTCTAAAACACAAATTTCCCCAAATATTTTTCCAAAAACTAATAATAATTCATTTCTAGACCAACAGGAGCAAAAGACGGTGATATTTTGGTGTTGACAAAGCCCTTAGGAACTCAGCTTGCGACCAACACATATCACTGGATGAAGGACAATAGCGAAAGTTGGCAAAAGTTGAATAAAATAATAACTGAAGAGGAGGCAATCAACACCTACAAGTCTGCAGTGAGGTGAGTAAATTAATTCTTAGTTTTTTTTCCTGGAGTAGAGATTAAAAATTTATAATTTTCAGCTCGATGGGTCGATTGAACAAGACTGGAGCTGATTTGATGCACAAATACAAGGCGCATGCTGCCACCGATGTGACTGGGTTTGGACTAAGAGGACATGCTCAGAACCTGTTAGATTTTCAAATTGACCAAAATCTCTCATTTGAAATTCATACACTGCCAATAATTCGAAATGTGCCGAAAATTGCCTCAGAATTAAATAAGAACGTGAAGCTGTTGAACGGTGAAGCAGTGGAGACTTCTGGAGGACTCTTCATCTGCCTTCCCTCCGAAGAGGCTGCACAAAACTTTTGCAAAGAGATGGAACAAATTACGGGTTTTCCTTCGTGGATCGTAGGAAAGTGTACAAAAGGTTCTCGAGAAGTTATTTTTAGCAACGAATTAAATGTTTTAGAAGTAGACTAAATACTATATGAGAACAAGTATTTCAGATTCAATTTCTCCGCGTGACTCGGATTTTTTAAAGGCCAGAGGCCAGAAAATCTGACGACTTTTTGAGACTTGGATTTTGAAAATGTTTTTGTACTTTATTTTTTATTCTAATAAAACAAATGGGTTAAACATAAACTTCTACAATTATTTGATTTTTTTTTTAGTAAAATCGTTGTTTAAAGTCTTTAAAAGTTCTGTTTTACTTTTAAAATTTTAATTGGCAATGCCCGATATTTGAAAATATTAGTTTTATATTTGTGATAAATATCAAAATGAATATTTACTGTTTTAATTCATAAAATCATATATCTTTAGCTTAAATGAAATAATAAAATATATATTATATTCAAGTTATTAAAGTTTAAACTAATGTTGAAAAAGGAAGCGTTTTAACAGATGATTACGAATTTGAAAAAAATTGTTTGAATTTCTCCTGCAAAAGGGGAAAACAGCTGATTGTCAAAACAAATCACAAGTGAATTTTAGTTTGAATTAAGAGAATAACAGGTTATTGGAGTTAGTGATTCGCAACAAACCAAGCCTAAATTTACGCCCAAGAAAATTCAAAGCTAATTTTTACCTAGAATCTGTCAGTGGAAAACAAAATAATAATTTTAAAAATGGGTTTTTAATTTTCGTGAAAAATCAGATGATAAAGTTGTTATTCCGCGCCCGAAAATATCGGGAAATGTTTGAAATAACTAGTTTTGTGATTAACATCAACAAGTAGATGGATTAAACAAGTGTTTTTGGTTTAATTAAACAAATTAAACTAGTTTTTAAGAATCTTAACAAATACGCATATCTGATCAATAAATTTATCTAAAATAGTGAGATTTTAAAGTTTAGAACCCAATAACTGGAAGTTAATAGTGAAAACTCAAAGATAACCTCGACAATTAGGTTTTTTGAGAAAGTAAAAGTGTATTTTTGACAAGTTTAAGTGCAGTTTTAATGTTAAAATTTTCCTCTGGGGAGTCTGTGGAAATGATCTGTGAAATATTTTCTAATCGCTAATCAGTGAGATAGAAACGTGAGAAGGAAATTTCAGGTTTATTCATGTTTGTGTACAGAGTTGTTAAAGGCAATTAAGAGAACAAGTGGTTTTTAATTGAAATTGGCCAAGTGTCGAAATTGTGACAAAATGAACGACTGTTCGGCCAGTTTTCTGCACCTGGGCGACATTGTGTCCCTCTTCGC
This sequence comes from Clogmia albipunctata, assembly GCA_001014945.1. Taxonomy (NCBI): domain Eukaryota; kingdom Metazoa; phylum Arthropoda; class Insecta; order Diptera; family Psychodidae; genus Clogmia; species Clogmia albipunctata. The sequence goes on from JXOV01014015.1 coordinate 4,974, forward strand.
CGAGGGCAGCGTGTGCGGCTTTCTAAGTACCTTGGGGTAGGTCTTAATTCAATATACTTTTCTACCTGATTAGCATAAAGGTTTTCGCTAATGAGGCGGGCAGTTTCTGGTTAAATTTCGAAACCGAAATCGATGATTGATTTATTAGTTTGCCTTTCCTCGCTTTGTTTTACTTTTAATTAATTCCGTCTGTCCGCACCTCCTCTAGCCTGGTCGATGATCGGACCGTGGTGTGTCCCGAGGCCGGGGACCTGATGTACCCGCCGAAAAAGTTCCGGGACTGCCTCTACAAGATCTGTCCCATGAACCGGTACTCGGCCCAGAAGCAGTTTTGGAATACGGCGAAGCAGAGCGGCGGCGGTGGCAGCAACACCTCCAACACGGACACAAATCTCCTCAAACGGCTCCACGTAAGTGCAGAGCAGATTCGTCGCTCGATGCCCGACGACGCTAATTGTTATTAGTATTACTCCATTATTATTCAAACAATAAGCAAATGTGATGATAAAAATAAACCAAGTGAGAGCGAAAAAAGTTTATTGGGCCACCACACACTATCGCCGCGACGATCGAATTTGCGTGCCTCTGTATGGTGCCCCTGCCTCTCCTCTTGCACACCTCTAGAGATACTATAATTGGCATAATAATGATAAACGATCAATTTTAATAATTATATCATTCTCGAACAATATCAAAGGGGGAAAGTAAACGCGGATAATTAAATAATTTGATCAATGAAAAAGGTTCTCCATTTCTAACTCACTCCACCAAGTCCCTTTAATGGGCAAATAACATAATGATAAAGCTTGATAATCATTTCCTCAATTAAATCCAAGATAGATAAGAAAACAATTAATATCAATTCAATATTTAAAAAAAAACTATAATTTAATTCTTGTTACCAAAACTATTAATATAATGTTAAATTAAACTTATGTTCACGCCATATATCCAATTCAATTCAAGAATATAATAATAGTTGGGACAAATAAACTATTAAACACGAGTAAAGTTCTAGAAAGCGAATGAAATGAGTTTTCTATAAGATACGAGTGTCTAATGAAGTATTTTTCCAACCAGTTTTTTACAAAATTTTTTACAATTTTTTGCGAAATATGAAATAAAAATAAGAACACAACCCACTAATCAATAATGGTCTAAACATATACAATTAAGGATAGTAACTGTCAATTTAATAAAACTTTCGATTTCAACTTTTCTATAAAACATGGAAATAAAGCACATTGGACAGTATCACTGATATACCCTTTCCATCCGAGCTACTAAAAATTATGATTTTTAGTAATTGAATATTAATACAGAGATCTAATTTTGTGTATTTACACGATTTGAATTAAATAAATGCATAATCAAATGCTGTACGTTTATAAAGGAGTTTTTAAAATATACATTGGCTACTAAAATGTAAACATTTTTCAATAGAATTGTTGTATAAATAAGTAAAAGTGTCTAAATTAATTCTTTACACTTTTTGAATATTTTAATTGAAGTAGGAATCGATATCCGTCAGTATACATGGTTGGCAGAGGACCGTGTCGAGTGGAGATGAATCCTAGAGAAGGCAAACACCCGGTGGGGGTTGAAGAATTGGAACAGAGAGAAACTCTTTAAAAAAACTATATAATTTTATATTTAGAAATATACTTTATTCTTAATGAGTTCATCAATAAAAACACTTTCTTTTATTTATATGTTTTAATGTGTAAACGTAAAAAGTTATTGTGAAATATTAAATGATCATAACAAAGAAATTAAAATGCATAAAGAGAAATCTGAATCTTTATTTCAACTCTTTTTTAAACAGGAATAATAGTAAATAAACATTAACAAAACAATATAAAATGTAATTATTTAAAAACAAGAATATATTTCATTAAAATCGCAAAATTAAATAATGTCTATTGATAGATAAAACAAAGTTTATTGGTTTGCTGAAAATGTTGCAAAATAATTGAAATTTTTACGGCGTCTATTTAAAAAGAATTTTCTCAAATAAACAAACCTCTGTAGTACAAAAAAAATAGATACTTGTAGAACACTCGCAATTTATAGCACGGTTTTCATTTAATGGTAGATTTGTTGCTTTGATGTGGGAATCGCAACACTCTCCAGCCAATTCAATTCCTCGGAATCTTACCGTGTCAGTTTTGATATTTTTCGGATTTATTTAGCGAAGTTTATTTATAGATCTAATTTGTTGATCTTATTAAACTGTTGAAACGATGGAGAAATGTGATTCAATTTTCAATCACTCTAAATTCTAAATATTAATTCACCTTTTCTCTTATGTTCTTTTCCAGCATGCGGCTGAAATTGAAAAGAAGCAAAATGAGACGGAGAACAAGAAGCTCTTGGGAAATGTGGTCCAATACGGGAGCGTTATCCAACTGTTGCATCTCAAGTCGAATAAATATTTGACGGTGAATAAGAGGCTCCCTTCACTCTTGGAGAAGAATGCAATGCGAGTCTCTTTGGATGCCAATGGGAATGAGGGGTCCTGGTTCTATATTATGCCCTTTTACAAGTTGAGGTCGAGTGGGGATAATGTGGTGGTGGGTGATAAGGTGATCCTCAATCCGGTTAACGCTGATCAGCAGAACCTGCACGTGGCTGCCAATTACGAATTACCGGACAATCCCGGTTGCAAAGAGGTGAATGTGTTGAATTCGAGCACTTCGTGGAAGATTACCCTGTTTATGGAGCACAAGGAGAATTTGGACGACATCCTCAAAGGAGGCGACGTGATTCGACTGTTTCACGCGGAACAGGAAAAGTTTTTAACCATGGACGATTATCGGAAGCAACAGCATGTCTTTTTGAGAACAACCGGACGAACAAGCGCCACAGCAGCGACGAGCAGTAAGGCTTTATGGGAGGTGGAGGTGGTGCAGCACGATTCTTGTCGAGGGGGAGCGGGACATTGGAACAGCTTGTACCGGTTTAAGCATTTAGCAACGGGCTGTTATTTAGGGGCAGAAGCGGATCAGGACTTACAAAACGACGATCAAGACGTTAAAATCTACTGTTATCGATTAGTATCTGTTCCCTACTCGTCAGACATTGCCTCGGTGTTTGAACTGGATGCCACGACAATGACCAGAGCGGATAGTCTGGTGCCGCAATCTAGTTACGTCAGAATGCATCACCTGTGCACAAACACTTGGGTTCATGCCACAAATATTCCAATTGACATTGACGATGACAAACCCGTGATGAGCAAAGTGGCCTGTTCCCCTATAAAAGAGGATAAAGAGGCTTTTGCTCTGATCCCCGTTCCCCCGGCCGAAGTGCGAGACTTGGATTTTGCAAATGACGCCTGCAAAGTTTTAGTCGCAATGAACAGTCGAATCGAAACTGGAAACATATCACACAATGAACGAAAAACATTGACTGCCCTCCTACAAGATATTATCTATTTTATCGCTGGACTGGAGAATGAACAGAACAAATCAGAGGCGTTAGAGTTAAGAATCAATGACCCGAATCGAGACCGCCAAAAGTTGCTCAGAGAACAGTACATTTTAAAGCAGCTCTTTGAACTGCTCCGCCGACCTTTTCAGGACATTCCCGGCGGCGAGGGTCCCTTCCTAAGATTGGATCAATTGGGAGATCCAAAGTTCTCGGCTTATAAATACATTTTCCGGCTCTGTTACAGAATTCTTAGACTGAGCCAACAGGACTACAGGAAGAACCAGGAGTACATTGCCAAACATTTTGGACTAATGCAGAAACAAATCGGTTATGACATTCTGGCCGAAGACACAATCACAGCCCTCCTCCACAACAACAGGAAGTTGTTGGAAAAGCACATCACAGCCGCTGAAATTGAAACTTTTGTGGGATTAGTGCGGAAAAACATGAGTAATTGGGAATCCCGATTCTTGGACTATCTCTCGGATTTGTGTGTGTCGAATAAAAAGGCGATTGCGGTTACTCAAGAGCTGATCTGCAAAAGTGTGTTGAGTTCAAAGAATTTGGACATTCTTATTGAGACTCAGATAGTGGACAAGGATGGTGGCAAAAAAGAAGAAAGTGAAGAAACGACAACGGCAGTTGCCGCCCAAAGACCATCCAGCAAAAATTATGAAGTGTTTCTCAGTTGGAATGGAAGAAAAGTGTCCAAATCAATCACGGATTTGGGCATGGGACTGAAACGAAACCGCAGAGAAGACACTCTTATCCTGGACTACTATCGTCATCAGTTGAATCTCTTCTCCAACATGTGCCTCAATAGGCAGTATCTAGCGCTGAACAGTTTGTCCCCTCATTTGGACATTGATCTCATTCTGAAGTGCATGTCAGACGAGACTGTCCCATATGAACTGCGGGCCTCATTCTGTCGTCTAATGCTCCATTTACACGTGGACCGAGACCCCCAGGAACCTGTGACTCCTGTCAAGTATGCGAGACTTTGGTCGGAAATTCCTTCCAAAATGTCCATCTATGAGTGAGTTCATTTTCGTTATCTAAAATTTTTATAGTTCCCCCCGAATTCTATGCCCAATTTGGCTTAAATTCTTTTTAGAAAAAAATATATTGGTAATTTATTAGATTAATAATAGTAGTTTACACTATGGTAGGTAATGAGCCATATACTCGAATGGAAACCTCAGCTAAAAAGCTTGTCATCTGACTAAAACGAGGGCGATAATTTAAAAAGAAATCAGCAAAATACCATTACCTATAAGTTGCGCACTACATTTTGTGCAGTTTCTAAAAAAACAATTTTAATTCTAAATTACTAATACTATTTTTTATGATTGCTAAAATAATTAAGAATTAAACTCTATTTTGCTGTTATTTAGTAAAGTTATAATAAGAATTTACAACATGAAATGTTTTTTGAATAACACTGACATAGTTAAAACTTTACAGTACTAGGGAGGCATGGAATCACTTTGCTACATGCTAATTGCACAAAAATATTTAATATATTTGTTAAACGTTCTAGTTATGATTGCAAGAAGCAGCCGGATTGCAACAAAGAGGCAGTTAGAGCGAGATTCAACACGACCATCACTTTTGTAGAGAACTACTTGTGCAACGTAGCGTCGAAGATGTGGCTATTTGCCGATCAAGATCAGAATAAATTGACCTTTGAAGTCGTGAAATTGGCCAGAGATTTGATCTATTTCGGCTTCTATAGCTTCAGCGATTTACTTCGTTTAACCAAAACACTATTGAGTATTTTGGACTGTGTCTCCGAAACAGATGTCGTGGAAGGAGGAATTCCCACCGGCGATGTTGACTGTAAGTAAATGACCCATGAATAATTTATCGTCGTTACAATTACATTAACTCATTCAATAACAAGCTGACAAATCTGAGGAAGTTGAAGAAGGTACTGATATTCCAACTCCAAAAATATTTTGAAAAATATGTTTCATGAATGATTTATTTTTAATTTAAAAGATTTTAATTAAAATTAATTTGTCTAACGTAATTTTAAAATTATCATTTCTTAATTGTTTTTAACGATTACCAATTTTTTAAATAAATATTTTGATTCAGCCGAAGGAGGAGTTTTACGATCAATCGGCGACATGGGCGCTGTAATGACATCACTCACATTGGGACCTTTAGGAACTGCGATGGTGACTCCCACAATAGCAGTGCAGCGAAAATCAGTGACTCAATTGATGAAGGAGTATCCTCTAGTGATGGACACAAAGCTCAAAATAATCGAAATCCTTCAATTTATTCTTGACGTTCGATTGGATTATCGGATCAGTTGTTTGCTGTCTATTTTCAAGCGGGAATTTGACGAGACAGATTACACGACTCAAGATGCCATTGCTATGCGCCAGAAGAATATTGATTTGGAGTCGATTGGAAGTCAGGCGGAAGGAATTTTTGGCTGTAACGAGGAATCTACGAATTTAGATCTGGATGGACAGGGTGGACGTACTTTTCTCCGCGTCCTTTTGCACTTGATAATGCACGATTATCCGCCATTAGTATCAGGAGCTCTTCACCTTCTTTTCCGGCATTTCAGCCAAAGGCAAGAAGTCCTTCAGGCATTCAGACAAGTTCAGTTGCTTGTGTCTGACAGCGATGTGGAATCGTATAAGCAAATTAAATCCGATTTGGATGTCCTTCGTCAAAGTGTGGAGAAATCGGAGCTGTGGGTTTATAAATCAAAGGCCACGGAAGAGCATTTATTGGCTAATAACAAGAAGCAAAAGCAGACGGACGACGACAGCAAAAACTTAAGTGACACATTCGAAATGCCGGAATTGGTGAAAAAGGAATCTCAAATGAACTTTGAAACGGGTCCTCCCTTAAACAAAGAACAAGCGGACGAATACAAAATTATTCAGCAAATCCTGATCCGCATGAACAAGCTGTGCATCACAACTGGTAATAAATTATAAATGGTGTGTCTTTATTGGTCAATAAAAATGTTATTATTTCAGGACCTGACAATGTGACAAAGCCGAGAAAACACGAGCAGCGACTTCTAAGAAATGTCGGAGTTCATAACATAGTCTTGGATTTGTTGCAAGTTCCCTACGATGAGAAAGACGACACCAGAATGAGGGAACTAATGAGATTGGCTCATAAATTTCTGCAAAACTTTTGTCTCGGTAATCAACAAAATCAGATTCTACTCAACAAGCATTTGGATCTATTTTTGAACCCAGGGGTAAGTAATGTTTTCAATTTATATAAATTCAATTCAAATTATAACCTATTTTTAAATATTTTGTATAGATCTATTGTATATATTATAATATATTGTTTCGATTTTTGTTTTGAAATTAGGAAAAATTCTATTGTATTGATTTTGAATTGAAGTTTTTTTTAATTGGGAATATTTCACAAGATGTAACATAAAGTTAACCCTTTGAAACAATAGATAAGTTAGTAAAAATATTTGGTTTTTGTACATATTTCCATAGTTGTATTTTTTAGAATTCTAACAATCCTAACATCCTCGGAATGTTTTAAGAATAATTTAAATTTATATTAAATCAAGAAATTACCTAATATTCTTTATCATTAAAGCACAAAGATTATGAATATCGGCCAAAGGTGAGGGTTTATTGGATTTATTACGAATAATATAAATTGTTTTAGGCTTTCTACAAAATTGACATATAGCTCAATTAACATAAGGAAGCTTTCTGTCCAACTAAGGACAGAATTGTGGTTTTTATTGGCTAATCTAATAAAGAAATCTTTTTCAAATCAAAATTTTTAACAAAAGTCTTTTTGAGTCTTCTTTAAATTGCTTTAAATCAAACAATATAAAATAAATCGTTTTTCAATCTTATCTTTCAATAAATTTCCTTGCTCCTTTTTAAAATGTTTGTATTGTGTTCTTTTCACAGATTTTGGAAGCGGAAACGATGTGCAGTATATTCAAAGATAATCTCGGTTTGTGTAACGAGGTGAACGAGAAAGTTGTTCAGCATTTTGTACATTGCATTGAAATACACGGACGTCATGTTCAGTATTTGAAATTTCTACAGACGATTGTGAAAGCGGAGAATCAATTTATACGAAAATGTCAGGACATGGTGATGCAAGAGCTCATCAATGCTGGCGAGGACGTGTTGATTTTCTACAATGATAAGGCGTCATTTAACCAGTTTGTGGAAATGATGAGGAAGCACAAAAATGGGGAGTTGTCAGATACGAGTCCCTTGGAATATCACGTTGAGTTGGTAAAATTGTTAGCCTTTTGTACGATGGGTAAAAATGTTTACACCGAAATCAAGTGCAATAGTCTTCTTACCTTGGACGATATTGTCACAATGGTGTCACACCCCGATTGTGTCCCAGAAGTGAAGGAAGCTTATGTCGACTTTCTAAATCACTGCTATATTGACACGGAAGTCGAAATGAAGGAGATTTACTCCTCGAACCACATGTGGAGTCTTTTCGAAAAGTCATTTTTAATCGATATAACTCATATAATCACCGAGACACCTTCTGAGTCTCGGATGCTGGAGAATTACGTGATGAATGGAATTATGAGCATGTTGACTACCTTTTTCAACAGTCCCTTTTCCGACCAAAGCACCACAGTTCAAACCCGCCAGAACATTTTCATCCAACTGTTGCAAAGTGCGGTAAAAGTATCCGAGTGTAAATGGCTGTCGGCTGGGGAGAGATTCAGCGTCGAAAATTGTATCAGAACTTTGGCTGAAATTGCAAAGAGTCGAGGAATTGCCATTTCAATGCACCTGGAAAGCCAATTAGTGACCATGTTCCACAAAATGAATGTTTTAACAAGGCAAAAGAGTAAATGGATTTTGGCCTCCAAGCAGACGAAAATTGAACGTTCTCAATCTCAACTGATGAGACTGGATAGATCTATTATAGAAGGCCTTCAGGACATTGTTTCTCTTCTGGAAGATCAATTAAAGCCACTTGTTGAAGCAGAATTATCTCTCCTAGTGGACATCCTCTATAGATCCGAACTACTTTTCCCCTTGGGAACGGAGTCCAGGAAGAGATGCGAAAGCGGAGGGTTCATAAGAAGGTAAATATAATTACGTAGATGGAGGTTGTAGCAATAAATTAATGCTATGGTAATGGGAACTTTTCTAGATAATCTTCTGTTTAATTTTCTATATTTTCCGGTAAGACTGTTTGATCTAATGAAGTGTGCTGTTTTGACTTAACTGTTGGCTGTTCCTTATTATGTATATTAATTTGTCGACACGCTTCGCCTGAATTAATAGCACGCATCAATCTGTATTACATAAAAATATATTAATTGTACAGTTAAGAAAAATAAATTTGCCAACTAAATTAGTAATTGAGTTAAGCATATTTAATTATATCTATTATTATGTATTACTATAAATACTTGTTGTTCTTCAATAATTTCTCCGCTTTAACATTTAATTCTAATTGAATGAGATATAGAAAAGATTTTAAAAAAAATTATTTTATATTGAAATGTTAGTAATTTGATTCATTCATTACACTTTTTATTTACTGTAAATAATTTATCAAATCATTGGAATGACAAATTATTTATTTTACAGTTTTTATATAGATATTTAAAGAAAACACACTATATTAATTACAAACCTAATGCTTCTAATCACATTTAAATACACTTTTAAGGTATTTCTATCAAATAAACTAAAATAAATATTTTAATTTTAGGTTGATAAAGCACACGGAAAAGTTACTGGAAGAAAAGGAGGAAAAGCTATGCGTAAAGGTCCTTCGAACTCTGAGGGAAATGATGGCCATTGACGTTGATTACGGAGAGAAGGGAGATTCTCTAAGGAATCTCTTACTGACCAGATACTTTGGCAATAATCATGTGGTGAAAAATACTGAAGAAACTGAGCCGAAGAAGGTGCAGCCACCACCGCCAGCGGTGACAGGACCTGGTGCCAAGTATCTAATGCGAGCCAACTGTACTCTACACGAGGTTCAAAGCCATTTGGATAAGGAGGGAGCTTCGGATTTGGTAGTGGAACTTGTTATAAAATCAGTTCATTCGCCGTCAATTTTTGTGGAAGCAATTGAATTGGGAATCGCTTTGTTGGAGGGAGGAAATCCTATTATTCAGAAGGGAATGTTTAATAAGTTCTTAAGTGGTGATCTCAGCTTGGCCTTCTTCAAAGTGTTTTATGATAAAATGAAGGATTCGCAGCAGGAAATTAAGTCAACAGTCACGGTGAATACTATGGATATTGCAGCCAAAGTGCATGAGAGTAAGCAAGATCTGAAGGATTTGGATAGAATTTCAAGGAAACATGGAGCAAAGTCCAATGGAATTGTGATCACGGATGAACTGAGGGAGGAGTTAAATAATGCAGGACTTGCTACTGCCCGAGCTTATGCCAGTGCGAGAAGTCTCTCTCCGGGAGAAGATAACTCCATGATGAACATTGGAAGTGCTCTAGAAGATATGTTAGCCGAAAAAATGGAAAAGCACAAAGATAAGGACGAGAGGAACAAGTTAAGTACCAAAGTTTTGGTCATGCAACCGATATTGAGGTTTTTACAACTGCTCTGTGAAAATCACAATCCAGATTTACAGAATTTACTGAGAAATCAGAACAATAAAACGAATTACAATTTGGTGTCGGAGACTTTAATGTTTTTAGATTGCATTTGTGGATCTACCACTGGTGGTTTGGGATTATTAGGCTTGTACATTAACGAGAATAACGTGTCTCTGATCAACCAAACCTTAGAAACCTTGACTGAGTATTGTCAGGGTCCGTGCCATGAGAACCAAAACTGTATTGCCGGACACGAGTCCAACGGGCTGGACATCATAACGGCTTTGATTTTGAATGACATCAATCCGCTCGGTAAGAATCGAATGGACTTGGTGCTGGAGCTGAAGAACAACGCTTCGAAACTGCTGTTGGCCATTATGGAGAGCCGGGGCGACAGTGAAAATGCCGAGAGAATTCTGTACAACATGAATCCGAAGCAACTGATTGACGTGGCATGCAGGGCCTATCACCAGGAGGAGTTGCTCTACGATAACGACAATGACGAATTTAATCAGGATGATGATGCAGGGGTATCACCGAAAGAGGTGGGCCATAATATTTACATTTTGTGCCATCAATTAGCTCAACACAACAAGGAGTTGGCTGGTTTGTTGAAGTCCACTGAGAA
>JXOV01014028.1:2487-27804 GCA_001014945.1 Clogmia albipunctata
CCAGCCGAGCCTCTGTAATACAATGTGTGAAGTGCACCACCACGGACATGAACATGAACACGGCCATGATCATAACCACGATCATCATAACGCTCCTGCCCATGGATCCTCAGAAAATGGACACAACCATACCGAGGAGAAGAACAGAACTCAACCAGTAGATGTAAAACTCCCAAGAAGTATAATACCAATGGCTTATGATCTTAAATTCATCCCATTCATCAAAGAAAATAATTTCACATTCAATGGCGAGACAAAAATCAAAGTCAAAGTCATGGAGGATTGTAAAAATATCACCCTCCACGCCATGGCATTGAAGATCAACAAAGATAGTGTTAAAGTGAGGAGCATCCGAGACCAGTCAGAAGTGCCAATCCACAAACAATACGCCATTGAGGACAAACAATTTTATGTTATTGAAACTAATGCAAATCTGGCAAAAGGCGAAATGTATGAAGTTAGTATAAATTATGTCGGTATTTTGAATGATCACCTACAAGGGTTCTACAGAAGCTCATATCAAGTTGGAAATGAAACAAGGTAATTATATTTTTTATTATTTTGTTTTATTAAGAAATTAATTTTTCAACATATATTTTTTTAAAACAGCACATTTCTGCAGGTTTTTAAAATAGATCAAGATAAACATCTTAAAAATATTTTAGAAACTTTTTGAATTAATTATTGATACCTATTTATTTTTAAATTTTACAGATGGATAGCCACAACGCAGTTCCAACCAACAGATGCGAGAAGAGCATTCCCCTGCTTCGATGAACCTGCACTTAAAGCCAATTTCACTATTGCATTGGCTAGACCGAAAAATATGAAGTCACTGTCAAATATGCCCATTTTAAAAACACTCAATAAAATGTAAGTATTTTAATATCTTATTAATATAAATAAATGTTTTCATATAAATTATGAAAATATTTAATTATAATGTAATATTTTCACATGAACTATACTATTAAATTAGTTTTCTATTGACAAAATGCAAAAAAATAATATAATGTTTGATATTATAATCTTTCTGGTGATCAATTTTTCATAATTTATTTTGAAAGCTTTTGTAATTCCAATTTTGAAAATATTTAATCAGATAATAGATGGTTTTGTTGTCGTTTATAAACAATAGTGATAATAAAAAAAAAGATGTTTTATTTATCCTAGTTTTATAACGTTTCAAATTTATAAACTATCTAGTAAAAATGTTACTTTTTTAAAAATTAATAAAACGATACTTATAGCATTAAAGCAAAATTGACTCAATATCGAAATTTAAGTGAAATTTATTTATTAAAATGTTCTTAAAATATTGTTCTGTTAATTATGTATTTTCTAAAGGATTGCAGAAATAATTGCTATCTTCTCTAACGAAACACATGTTTTTAACAATACTAATTAATTTAATCTACTCTCTTTACCCCATTCTCCTACAAATATCTATTTTATATTAAAATATAATATAAAGTGATATTATTTAAAAAATAGTTTTAAATAATACGAACTTTTTTAAAATTTCAGTCCCGAAGACAAAGACTACGAAATGGATCTTTATAAAGAGTCATTGCCAATGTCAACGTATTTAGTCGCCTTTGTTGTTTGTGATTTCGCCAATAAACAATCCGACAATTTCCGAGTTTGGGCTCGACAGGACGCCATTAAGTCTGCTGATTATTCTCTGGATATTGGACCCAGAATTTTACAATTTTACACTCGCTTCTTCCAAATTGACTACCCTCTACCAAAAACAGACATGATTGCCCTTCCTGACTTTAGTGCTGGTGCTATGGAGAATTGGGGATTGATCACTTATCGGTGAGAATTGGCAATTATTGTCTAAAAATTTGGATAACATTTATTTTACAGGGAAACAGCCATGTTATTTGACCAGGGAATCTCGGCCAGTAGCAATAAGCAGAGAGTGGCGACAGTTGTTGCCCATGAGCTGGCCCATCAATGGTTTGGAAATTTGGTCACTCCCAGCTGGTGGTCGGACTTGTGGCTGAATGAAGGCTTTGCCAGCTATATGGAATACCTCGGCGTTGACGCCATTGAACCTAGTTGGAATGCCATGGACCAGTTTGTGATAAACGAATTACAAAACGTCTTCGCTTTGGACGGCTTAACTTCATCTCATCCGGTGTCGGTTGTAGTTCAGAACCCAGACGAGATCAATGAAATCTTCGATAGAATATCTTATGGCAAAGGCGCAGCTATCATTAGGATGATGGACCATTTCTTAACTAGTAAAGTTTTCCGAGAAGGATTGACCAATTACTTAAATGAAAAGTAAGATACATAGCAATAGAATTAAGTGTTAATTAACACAAAATTTATATTTAACCGTATCATAATGAAATTGAATTTATTTAGTGCAAAAACTTATATCCTATAAGACCATTTTATGTTCTTATTTTCATTTCAGAAAATATAGCTCTGCTGAGCAAGACGAGCTGTGGAAGTTCTTGACAGATGCCGCTCACAAAAATGAAATATTTGACAAAAGTTATTCCGTGAAGGAAATTATGGACACGTGGACTTTGCAAACAGGATTTCCAGTTTTGACTGTGGAAAGAAATTACGATAACGGGATTTTGGAATTCTCACAAAAGAAGTTCAACTTAATTGACTGCAATGAATTGAATCAAAATTCTACTGAAACTTCTGATGAAAAGCCACTTTGGTGGATTCCAGTGACTTTTACTGATGGAAAAACTCTTAACTTTAATAAAACTCGACCTGAGTTTTGGATCAAGAAAGAGGAAATGTACACTAAATCAGATACCAACGTATCCGCTGAACAATGGCTTATTGTAAATATTCAGCAAACTGGGTACTATAGGGTGAATTATGATTCAAAGAATTGGGACCTGATTACGACTCATCTCATGGACGATAAGAAGTTTAAGGACATCTCTGCATCGAATCGGGCTCAATTGATTGATGATGCGTTGAATTTGGCGAGAGGAGGAGTTCTTAACTATCATATAGCTTTGAATGTTACCAAATACTTGAAGCATGAGTCAGATTACGTACCTTGGAAGGCAGCCATTGTAGCCCTCAATTTCATCGATTCAATGCTGATCAAGACTGGAAACTATAATTATTTCAAGGAGTACTACTTGTCTCTTCTCTCCAATGTCTACAACTCTGTTGGATTTGAAGATCCACCAAACAGTGACATGTTAACCGTTCATCAAAGGGTAGACGTACTGACTGCTGCTTGTCATCTCGGACTCAGCGATTGTATCTCTCAAAGTATCAACAAATTTAACATGTGGTTCCACGAAGCCAATCCAGACATGAACAACCCTATTTCACCGAATCTTAAAGACGTCGTCTATTGTACTGCCATCAAACACTCGGATCTCACCTTCTGGGACTTTGCCTGGGACCGCTTCCAAAATACTAATATTCCCAGTGAGAAAGAACTTCTTTTGTCAGCCATGGGATGCAGCAGAGAGCCATGGATTTTAATAAGATATCTCGAAAGGTCTATTTCAAACAAGTACGGCATAAGAAAGCAGGACGTTTTCAGAGTCTTCGGAGCTGTGTCAAATAATGTTATTGGTCAGCCAATTGCCTTTAACTTTATCAGAAACAACTGGACTAGACTGAAGGAATAGTGAGTATTTATCTTACATTTTTTTTCTATTTTTCTATTTAACTTTTTATTAGTTACTTTTATATGACAATTTTTCAATTAGAGTCTGTCTCGTAAAAATCTATCCAGTTTGTTTTTTTTTTGAATATCTCTTATATTTTATGTTGTATTTTGTTATAGAATAGTTCATAAGTTTTCTATTTTTTTCTAGATTTACCTTTATAAAAATTATAACGTTATGTTTATTAAATTTGAAGAAATTGACAAAATAATAAAAAGTGACATTAAAATTTGTGAACAAAAATAATGGAAATTTCAGCGCTCGGCAGTCTTTGCTAAGATTAATTAAATAAGTTATTTCCAATATAACTTATTTTTTAATACATTTTCTTGTTATTAAATAATTTTTCAAACATATTAAACTTAATAGTTGGGAGACAAATCCGTTACCAAACATGAGGTCGAAATTTGACGGTAAAATTTTAATGATTTGTCAGAAACGTATTTGACCTTTTATAGATGTTTTAATTAATTAATACAAACGTGTATAGTTTTCTTCAAAATATAAAAATAGAAAACTAAGTTAATTTATAAATAAAAATGAAGTTTTGAGTGGAATAATAAAGGTCTTCTTCTTAAATTTAGATTTTTTTAACGGTAAATTGGAATGAATATATTTAAAGCAAGAATTATTTCTTTACCCAACATTTGTAGTCTCTTCAATTAACTATAATCATGTTTACCTTAGGAACCGATACATCAAAACAAAAAAAACGATCCGAAAGTAGGCTATTGAGTGCCGTATGAATTGAAGCTGTGAAAATTTAATGCTTATCTTATGCTCACATTTTGCGGGCCCCTTTAAACATACCAAACGGTCAATTGGAAAGTCCTTTGCCCCTCAATATAAGGCTTTCCGATTACCACTAGTTCATCTCATTGCAAAAAGGACACCATTTCCGTAAACATGACGAAGACAAAAATAGAACCAATTCAGTACTTGGGGTTAACCGACCGATTTTTTTTCGAAAGAGAAACCGCGAATTGCTAGAAAGATGCGGAAGAGTAGCAACTATGGATAATACATTAAATATTAAATTTTCCAATTTTCCAATTTTCCGAAAAAAGCATAGATTCCTAATAAAAAAAACGAGAACTTATATATACACCTAATACTTTTAGATCATTCTGACTCCACCGCAGTTCCTCATTTTAAATCTAATCTAAAAAGTTCGTCGATCATTTATGATTTATTCGTGAGTAATGACGAATACATTCACTAGTTAATCCGCGATTTAAAAAAAGTAATTAAACCTTGCATTACTGTAAATACCAATAAATGCAATACTTATACAAATATTATATAAAGAAATATTGACTATTAGATTAATTTCCGCAAGCTTAGCAGTTTTTATTACTGTGTCTATATATTAATCAGTAAATATACAAATCATATACCATTTAATTGAACCTATTACTATGGTCTTTAATATAGTTTTGAAATTTATGCAAATAACTTCATATTCATAATTCAATTTAATTTCAGTTTGGGAACATCCATGTCCAACTTGAACACCATCTTAAAATATTCATCGAGTCGATTGAATACACAATTTGAGTTGGATGAACTGATGAGGTTCGAAGAAGCCCACAGAAACGAGACAGGAAGAGCAGTGAAACAGTCTGTGGAGAGAGCACAAGCCAATGTCCAATGGATGGACCGGAATTACAAATCAATCATCGAATGGCTGGAACAAATGCAGTAATACCAACTAAGCTTACCTCTAAAACTATGTATATGTTCATTTCCTGTACTTATGATTTGTGTATAATTAGAATTGCGAAAATGTCATATAACTAAATTTATTAGAAAGTATTTGTAATAGAGTTATGCTAAACATTAAATTAAACGGAAATAATTAAATAAGAAACCTCCGAGTATCAGTATTAAATTGAAAATAGGAACCGTAGCTCCATCTTTTGATTTCTCTTCCAGGATCGGAATGATAAGGTTCAAATTGATTGAATCCCAGTATAGTTGATAATTCACATTCCTCAGAACACTATCCAGAGTACCAGCTGATGATTCCAGCTCAATTAAGTGGTCTTCTACAAAATTTTCCAGTTTTGTAACTTGGTCCCTTCTCACAAATCTATTAGATAGTCCAGAAATTAATGAGGCAAGTCCTGAATATCCTCCCAATCTGCAAATAATACAAAATTTATTAAAATATTGGTACGTATAATTGAGGTTCGGTCGCTATTAATTCAAGACTTTATTTAAATTTTATTTATGAAATTGCAATTACTGTTTTACATGAAACAACCATACTACATAGTCAATTTTTTTAATTACATTTTTCGGGAAAAATTCAAATGGGAGAACGAATAAAACTTGACATACTAGGCGTAAACCCTGTAGAAAGACAACGTAAAGAAATAATAATATTAAAATTATATTTGTACACAAAACCAATACTAATGCAAGATGGCGAACGCCTCAATTTAGTAATTTCCAGGCACAATACATTTAAAGCTGACACAGTTTGAGACCGAGTTTAAAACAAAGCAAACTGCTTTTTTTGTATGAATTTAGCTTGCTGCCCTTCTATGTGGCGCACGTTTATAAGTTACTTAAAAATGATGTTTTAAAAGTTAATTTGATATTAAAATTACAATTTTATCTTTAATAAAACTCCAAACTATTTAAGCTGGATCTTTAATATGTCCCTCGCAAAAATAAATGCAATATTCTGATTTTTTAGATTTGAATATTTACAAAATATTTGATTAAAATCTAAAAAAATGCGTGGTTGTATTGGTTTCATTAAAAATATAACTAGAATCAGTTGAGGCTTGCCGTCTTGACTATCCCGTTTTCTAGCTTTATACAAAAACTTAAGACATACCGAAAGATTCTTCCGTAAAGTCTTGTTTCTGTATGAAATTTACACGAGACGAAAGTCGGGACGTCGAATTCCAAATATATCGGGTACTGATCCCGACTTCTTGAGGCAACATTATTTTAAAATAGTGAATGAAATGAAATTTGTATATTTCAATGACGTGAATTAATTTTAATATAATGTAATGAATATCTACTCACGAGTTTGAAATTTGTTCGTAATGCACATCGATGTAAGTCCAGAGCCGATCAACATTTCCATCATGACCACTGTAGGTGGATGCAAAAGCAGTGTTTCTGTCTTGTCTTCGTAATCTATCCGAGAAAATGTAATCCAAGTATTTTATGAGAACATCTTCATTGTTAACACATCCCAAGGCGTTTAAAATCAAAACTTTCTCTGTTGCAACTTGTTCTGTTGTAAATTTATTCCACAGCCAATCCCAGTCATCTTCATTGCCATGCATTACTCCTGTACAATATACTACTTGTCTGATTGAGACTGGGATTACATGATTAGAATGTTCCTTAGCCTTTTCGAATTCATCTCTAGCGTTTTCAATGCATTCCTCATGCCCATACTTGCATATCCATTGTAAGATGTTATCCCGATTGATACTGTCTGTATGAGTATCACTAGCTTTGGGATAGAATCCAAGGTACTTGTAAATGTTTGTCATCTTTTTGATAATGTATTTATTGAAGAAGTTATTGTCAGAACCGACTAATCTTTGACTAAGGTAAGAAAGACCATTAAAAGCAGAAAGCCAAGGGATGTAATTCAATTCATTATCCAAATAGTCCAAAATATCGAAGGTCTTTTGATATGACAGATATCCAGCTCTGGCTAAATTGAGACTATCGTCTACAATTTGGGCCCGATTTAAAACATGAATACCGTCATGGGATTCATTCAGAAGTCCTACTCTAATTAAACTCCAAGAGGCTATGTCATAGTTGACTCGATAATAGCCCACTTGTTGAATATTGAAAATTGTCCAGCTATCTTCAGAATTTATGGGAATATTCATGGGAGCCAATGACGTTAAAAGATACTTGTGTCCTGTATTAATGAAATTGGATTCCTGTTTTGTGGTATAAGTCAAAGGAATTTGATAAACAGTAGGGTCATTATTTTTATCTTCTAAGAAAAACCGTTTCTGATTGATCGTAGCTTCAGAGCGTTCTTCATTGATTTCCACGTAGATAACTGGATAGCCTCTTTGATCTGTCCAAGAACTGAATATTTCGGCAATATTTAAATTCGGGTCAGCTTTACTTTGTAATGCTGAATAGAGTTTTTCTGGTACAGAGCTCTGATATTGATTATCAACTAAATACTGCTGAATTGCTTCCTGAAACTGATCGGACCCAATTAGATGCTCGATCATTCGAATGATTGAAGCTCCTTTACTGTAAGAAATACTATCAAAATGTCCTGAGACTTCTGCTGGAGTATTGACTTCATTGTTTATTGGCCGAGTAAAGTTCTTAGAGTCCATTTGGAAAACATCTTGAAGTTGTTCAACTACAAACTGTAGATCGACATCCCAATCTAATTCAACTTTTGCGGTTGCAAAGAATTGATTGTATTGTGCAAAGCCTTCATTCAGCCAGGCATGACTCCACCAACTGCAAGTGACTAAGTTGCCAAACCACATATGCGCTTGCTCGTGAGCTATGACTTCTGCAATTCTCTGCTTAGCTAAGGGGGTTGTTTTTTCCCGATCGTTTAGTAGTAAAGGTTCACTGTAGGTTAACAATCCCCAGTTTTCCATCGCTCCACCCTTATCCGGAATTGCTGCCATATCCATTTTTGGTATGGTACTATAGTATGGGTACTGAGTAAAGTCGTTAAAGTGTGATAGAAGTTTAGTTCCTACTTCAACAGCATAATTTGTTTGGTCATACATCTCTGGACGAGCCCATATTCCCAGATCCCAATGAGATCGACTTGTAAATTCAGAAACTAAAAAGGCTACTAAATAGGTTGACATGAAGGGCGTTCTCTCAAATGTGTCTTCAATTCGATTAGTTCCTGGAACATTTTCAGAGGTTAAAAGTTTAGTATTTGATATCGAATTATAGCCTTCTAAACGTCTGATCTTAGTTTGAAAAGTGGCTTTGAATCCTGGTTCATCAAAACAAGGGAAAGCTCTTCTTGTTCTAGTCGTTTGAAATTGAGTAGCTCCTAATCTCTTCTCAACTCCATTTTCATAATACACACTCTTATAGAAGCCTACCATATCTTCCCGCATATAACCCAAGTATGTAATCTTGACCAAATATTCCTTACTAATATCCAAAGGAATGGTCACATAAATAGTCAATTTATGAGTTTCTAAAATATAACTTGAAGATCTATAAATATCTGTTGAATCCCCACTTTCAAAGACAGTAATAATGCCAATATCCAAATCATTGGCATGTAGTGTTATACTACGAACATTAGCTTCAGTAGGCTGAACCAAGATTTCTGAAACTCCATCAAAGGTCCACTCCTCCTTATCATCCTCTGCGTGTAAATATGGTGTAAGTGTTAAGTCATAGTGCTTTGGCAAGACTTCATTGTTTAAACGATATTCACTGGTCTTTATAGTAATTTTTCTCTGTAGCTGGTAAATGATTTCATATGTATTTAGAACCGTCCAAAACATATCATATTCGGATGCACTAATCGCAGAGAGAAGAACGTTTTTAGATTCACCAAACTCTTCCGAATATTCTGCAGTAAATGTTGATAAGGCATTAATTTGGGATTGTGTAATAAATCTGCTAGCTAGTCCAGCTATGATATTTGCCAATGAATTATAACCACCAAGTCTGAAAATACAGATATAATAAAAATTATTTAATAATGTATTCAAATTCAATCACATACAGTATATTGGGTTAACGCAATTACTTCTTCATGAGATCTCCTTAACTAGATGTTGTACACAAAGTATTATTCTCAACAGACTTAAGACAGAAATTAGGACATGTACAGTTTTCAGTTTTGGCAAAACTGATTCAAGTATTTGGAAATCACTATGACATAGTATATCAATGAGTTGATTGAATATTAAGTGAAAATTTATATTATCTGCGATATTTGGTTTCAAAGATATGAATTAAAACTAAGTGCGTTTTATCCCATACTTGGGCTCTATTTGATAGTCAATTTCTGTTTCGAACTAAAAAATTGACGTACCAAGTTCGGTGTTATTCAACTGATTAAAATTGGCAAAAATTCAAGTGAAATAATTATTGAATTTATAATTAATAATTGGAAAACTACTAGTTTTTACATTTTTGTTGCATAAAATTGATGGTATTTTAATAATACTTATTTTACCCTAGACTTAATGGTGTTAACAAACATTCGAGCCGAAGGCAAGTGGAAAGGAAAATTAAAAAATTTAGATGTTTCGCAAATGTTTCAAGTGAAATCTTAAATTGTAAAGTTACTGTTAACGATTGAAATTCAAAGCAATTGCTTATTTTATCGTGACATGGAACATTTGTTTGCTTTAATTTATGTAAAATAAATTTCCATTTAAGCAATATAAGGTTATAACTATAATTTACTTACATTACAGTTAAGCACATTTATTTCTGATATCTAAGTAAGGTGCCAAAAAACGAACAAAATTAGCCAAATTATATGCAGTGGCTGTAGAAACGGTAAATAATAAAATTTTAAAGCATGAATCGTTAATTAATTTGAAACGTATCCACGGTCCTATGGCATAGCCGAGACCAAAACTTGATGTAGTTAAAAGGCAACAATGGCGACCAAACTTTGACTTTAAGACAATTTTGAAATAAAAATTCAAAATTTTCACTGATTATAAAGTGAAACATTACGAAACTCAAATGGGTTTTGAGAAAAGTGTATGTTTCGATACGGGAGTGCAAAAACAATATTTTATAATCCATTTCATTATTATTTGTTGAGTGACTAATAAAGATAAATACAGAAATTCGAAAGTGAAGTCTAAGAAAACATAATTTTCTAAAGAATTTAAAAGAAGTTTTTATATTTTCCCAAGTAAAATGTTTTAAGCCTATTGTAAACACAGTCCATAAGCACAATTTCAAAAGCGAGCCGTCTTTAAAATACTCGCTACACATATAGGTTTATGCAGAGTAAGTTTTCGGAGCAAACTAATCCCACTCTCCGAAGAGCAAATTATTCGCTTATTTTTGCTCTCCCTCTTGCGCTGGAGGAGTATTCGAAAAATTTAGTTGCTCTGCACCGAGAGCAGATGATCACAAAGAGAAGTGAATCGCACCAAAACTCAAATGCTAACTACTTTATTGAATTCAATTTTTAAAAGCTAACTAACAAGTAACATAATATTTTAGCTTAATAATTTTCTGTGCAAAACTCGGAGGAGAGAGTCTGACTTAGAATTATTTTGCGCTGAGAGGAGAGCAAAAATGATTTTACACTTTACTCTTCCACTCAACTAAGCTGCGCTTTGAATTCCTCTTTGAGAGAGGCGCTTTCGGAGGAGAATTTCAAAGAGGTGGGAGTAATACCGCGCTCATTCCTCACTCTGGGTTTATGACAACGTTGTGTAACAGTTTTTAAAAATTATGTTCTAAAAATATAAAATAAAATTAATTATTTAATTATACTTACGCTTTGGCCATTTTCTCGTGATTTTCTTCAATGTAGTTCCATATACGATAAACATTCTTATCATGTCCACTGTAAGTTGACACGAAAGCAGTATTTTTATTTTGTTTTCGAATAATATTCGTATCTGAGAAAATATTATCCAAATATGTTGTAAGAACATCTTCGTCATTTGTGCATCCAAGAGCTTTCAAAATTAAAATTTGTTCGGATGACAGTTGCTCTTTTGTGTACTTCTCCCAAAGCCAATTCCAATCATTAACACCTCCATTACTAAGAGCAGTACAGTAGACCACTTCTCGAATCGAACCAGGAACTAAATACGAATCACTGGTTTTCGCCTTTTCGAATTCCTCCAGAGACTTTTCAATGCAGTCTTCCAATTCATATTTGCAAGCCCAACGTAAAATATTTCCTCTATTCAATTTATCCATATGAGAATCTGATTCTTTGTCATAGAAACCAAGGTAGTTGTAGATATTGTACAGTCGCTTCTGGATGTAGTTTTGGAAGTACTCATTAGAATCGGGTCCTGCAAATCGTTGACTGATGTACGATAAACCATTCAAAGCCAAAGCCCATGGGATGTAATTAAGTTCGTAATCCAAGTATTGTAGTACTGAAAAAGTTATTTCATACTCCAGAATTCGTCCTCGAGCCAAGTTTAAGACATCATCTACTATTTGGGCACGATTAAGAACATGAATTCCGTCATGATTACTTTTCTGCAAGGCTTCAGCTATTAAATTCCAAGAGGTCTCATCATAATTAACTCTATAGAATCCAATCATTTGGTTATTGAATATAGTCCATTTATCAGAAGAATCTATGTTCAAACTAATAGATTTTTCAGTCATTACTCTTTCAGGAGCTGTGTTTTCAAAAGAGTTTTCGCCCTTGGTAGTAAAAGTAATTGGTACATGATAAACGATAAGATCTGAGTGATTGGGATTCTGGAGAATAAATCGACGTTGAGTTAAAGTTACCACAGATCGAGGAGTATCAAAAGAAACTTCTAAAACAGGATATCCTTCCTGATCGGTCCAAGAGCTCATCATTTCAGCAACATTAAATGAATCTTCTACTTGGTCCTGTAAAGCAGAATACAGTTTTTCAGGAGTCACCGACTGATAGGCATTGGCACTCAAATACTGTCTAACTCCAGCGTGAAATTTGTCATATCCAATGACATGTTCCATCATTCGAACAATACATCCTCCTTTATTATAAGAGATGTTATCAAACATGCCTGATATATCTGAATAAGTGTTGACGTCTTGATTCATTGGACGGGATACGTTTTTAGAGTCCACATAAAAAGCCGTTTGGAATTCTTCCACTATAAACTGAAGATCCATTTGAAATTCGGTTTCAACTTTTGCTGTACTAAAATACTCATGATAGACGGCAAAACCTTCATTGAGCCATGTTGAGCTCCACCATTCAAATGTTACCAAATTACCAAACCATTGATGGGCAAACTCATGCGCTATATTCTGGGCTATATTTTGCTTTGAAGCTGGGGTGCCTTTTATTTCGTCATGCAATAAATATGATTCTTTATACGTTACAAGACCCCAATTTTCCATAGCACCTGGAGCAA
Source organism: Clogmia albipunctata (assembly GCA_001014945.1). NCBI lineage: Eukaryota > Metazoa > Arthropoda > Insecta > Diptera > Psychodidae > Clogmia > Clogmia albipunctata. The sequence goes on from JXOV01014028.1 coordinate 15,233, forward strand.
AGTCGGGAATCGCAACCATGTCCATTTTGTCAATTGTGGAATAGAAAGGGAATTGAGTGTATTGGTCGAAATATTCCAGAAGATCTACTCCCACTCTAAGGGCATATTTGGTGTTTTCAATCATATCAAAACGAGACCACAAGGACATTGGTCCTTCAATGTTATAGGTGAACTGAGAAACTACAAAAGCCACAGTATAAGTTGACATCAGTGGTGTTATTTCATAGATATCTTCTATTCTTGACAGTTCAGGAAGTTCTGTAAAATTTATAATCCTTGTATTGCTCATGGAACTATGGCTTTCGGGACGACGAATTCTAACTTGAAACGTAGCTTTAAATTCTGGCTCATCAAAGCATGGAAAAGCTCTTCTCGCACTTGTTGATTCAAATTGAGTAGATGCTATTCGTTTTTCTACCCCATCTTCAATATAAGTACTTCTATAAAATCCAAACATATCGTCTCTCATAAAACCTGAGTATTGTATCTTTAGTATATAGTCCTTTGAAGTATCAAGTTCAGAAATTAGCGCTACATGTATTTTTTGAGTGTGAGGATAAAAGAGCAATGATTCGGCTAAATTATTAGAAGGTTCCTCTACTTCGTAGACATGAAAATTAATAAATTCCATGTCATCAGCGTTCAGTTCTATACTTGAAACACCTGGTTTTGTAACTTGTATTAATATCTCCACAACTCCATCAAATGTCCATTCATCTTTATTTTCTTCGGCATATAAATATGGTGTTATAGTTATATCGTAATGTCTTGGTAAGACGTCCTTATTGAGCCGATAATCACTATCCAATCTGTTTTCTAATTTACTTAATCGGTTCGATGCTGTTCTGAGTGCCAATGCAGATGAAGTATTTTCTGATTCCAATTCATCAGCATTAGAATTTAAGTACTCCTTCAAAGCATATAATTGAGAATATTTGGTTAAATGAGAGGCCAGGTCCACAATTAAAGAACTTAAGCCTCTATAACCTCCGAACCTGAAAAAAGTCAAATTTGGAACTAAGTTTATTATAATAATTTTTTGTACAACTTGATTTAAAATTTAACATTAGGTGTATTAGGGTAGGTTATGGTTAAATATACTTTCATCTAAATATATACAAGATAACACAAACACGATATAACAAAATAATCAAGTTCAAAGTCGTACTTACGATTTTGATATCTTATCATGATTGGCTACTATATAATTCCAAATTGGGGGTATGCGCTTATCAGGGTTATTTTTGGATGAGATTAAAACGGCTGCGGACTTATCATCAGAATCCAATTCATTGATAAATTCAGCCACAATAAATGCCACCGTGTTGCTAGAAGTTAATTGGGTTCCTTCAAAAATAGTTTCTATACGACCATTTTCCAGAATGCTTTCCTTCAAACTGTTTGTGTTTGATAGCACGTGGTAATTATCTTTATGGATGATTTTCAAATGAAAAACTGCCTTAAACTTGGGCTCATCAAAACATGGAAATGCTCTTCTTGCACCATATGACTGGAAATGGGTAGCTGATAATCGCTTTTCAATGCCATTCTCATAGTATGTACTTCGATAAAATCCCGACATTTCGTTGTTTAAATATCCCATATAGGATATTTCAAGAAAATAATTTTCATCTTGATTTATTTCACTCACTGAATGAATTGCCAACAATTGTGAACTAGTTAATAATTCAAAAGATATTGGCAATGAAGCATTTGGATTAGAGGCACTATATAACTTCACTTCACTGATTATCAATTGATTGGCATTTAATGTGATTGTCTTTAAGCCTTTTAACTTGGTATTTAGTTTGATTTTCACTGCTCCATCAAAAGTCCATTCATCTTTATCACCTTCAGCTTCAAGATAAGGAGTTATAGTAATTTCGTAATGTTCGGGCCAAAAATCTTCAGTGAGCACATTTTGAACTTCGTCAATATCCGTTTGATAAAAAATTGGAGATGCACTAATATAAGTCACAAGGACTGTAACACAAATAACTTTTAAAATCATTTTATTAATTAGCACCACAGCATTTCACATAATCCAACTCAAGCAAAACTAAATTGTTATAAATGTCAGACCTACCTTTTATAATAGCGATTATCAACCAAATTAATCTTTTCAAGTAGCAATAAATTACATAATCTATTTAATTGAAGTATCAATAACCTCTTATCATTTCGTTGTAGGATACAGATATACTTTTTTGCACTTTAACGTTTGACGTATATTATTTTAAAGAAAAAATATTTTAGTGAATAAAAAAATTCCAAAATATTGGATATTAATATTATATAGGGAGATAAAAACAATATTTAACACTATTACATAATTTAATAAAGATTATCGGTCATGTTTTATATTGTGGCTCATGCAATTTAAAAAATAATTTCCAAAATCGAAAATTCGTTTTTTATTTCGATTCCAAACTTATCTACTTCCACGTAAAATCCTACTTGACTTTATTTGTCTGAAATATATTTGCAATAACAAGTTATAATAGATTGAAATGAACACACTTATGCTAAAGAATTGTACCGGAATACGTTAACCTTTTCTCAATCACGTTGATCTCAAATTCTTTCTGAAAAAGGGTTTAATCAATTGAGTCAAAAGTTCTGTGTTTTTTCCTGTAAAATAAAGGTGAGCAAATAGCTTAATGTTGATTTATTTGCGATCAGGAAAAGACTAGTTAAATACAATTTTTTAAGCACACTTTAGTACCATAAATAATGAATATTCAATCTTAAAGAAGGCCCAAGTGTTTTATACAAAATTTTATGCATTTTTAAATAAATTAACACAAAAATTAAAAAAAAACATTCGTTGTCTTAAAATCAAATTTAAATTTTTTTGTCTCCCTCACATTGTTTTCGTTTCCTTTTCTAATTCTAAGAGAAAATGCAGAAAGCAATATCTTGCTTCTCCTTCTTTCACATAGGAATTATTATTTGTTATTGGATTGTTTTTAAATTAAAAAGGACGGCAAACAGTTGAATTAGAATTAATTTGTACAAATTTAAATTTAAATTCGATAAAACAGTCAAAAACACACACATACATCCGCAAATACAGTTAAACCCTTCATAACAAAACTGACGTACATATAAATTTGATCGATTTCATTCACGGAGGTCACACATTAATAATAAAGAAAAGGCACACGTGCTTTAAAGAATTCTTTAAAGCACTTTGGCTATAATAACGACTTTGACAGAACAAATTTGAGTGTCATAATATCAATTTTAAACTACAAAATTGCATAAAAACTATTATTGGATGGTGAAGATGGTTCTTCACAATATGCAGAAAATTTTAAAATACAATTTTCGTTAGAGGTCTGATATCACATTAAAATGTAGGATAATTTAAACAAAATTTAAAATGAAACCTATTTAATTTATTTTAATATTAATATAACCAGTTTTAATTATAAACAAAAAGGGTACACCTTTAATAGAACAAATATGATAGTAACACGCTCAAATATAGAAAAAATCCCTAAAACTAAAAATATAAGTTTTTAAAACACTATCTTCCCCAATCCGAATTTATTTTCTTTCAAAATTATAATGGATAATATAAGTTACAAGTTTATTTTAAATATAAAAATTATTTTCTTTAATGTCTGGAGTAAATGAAAATCAATCCAAACAATATCATTAACCAATTAAATACATGTGTTATTGCTCCATCTTTCGATTTCTCAATGAGAATTGGTTCTATAATACTGAAATAATTTGATGTCCAGAATAAATCGTAGTTGATACTCGAAACTGCCGAATTTAGGGTATTAGTTGAAGTGGCAAACTCTTCAGAATGTGCTTCAATGAACGTTTCAAGCTTTGAAACTTGGTCTCTGGTTACAAATCTGGTAGAAAGCCCTGAAATGTAAGATGCTAGTCCACCAAACCCAATTCTGAAATAAATAATTTATTAGTTAATTGAAACATAAGTACATATTTTTTACTTACGATTTCGAAATTTGTTCCATATTTGCCGTGTTTGTTACATAGTTCCAGATTCTGTCCACATTCTGATCGTGTCCGACATAAAGAGAAGAAAATGCAACTGATCGGTCCTGAGCTCTGATTGCAGAATTGTCCTCGAAAATTCGATCCAAGAATTTGTAAACTGTTTGTTCATCGTTCGTACACCCAAGAGCATTCATAATGATAATTTGTTCAGTGGCCATCTGCTCATTCACAAACTTCTGCCAAAGCCAGTCCCAATCGGAGTCTGATCCATGTTTGACTCCCGTGCAAAACACCACTTGTCGAATGTCTACAGGGACGAGGTAAGTGCTGTCAGATTTCGCCTTTTCAAACTCATCCCTCGCTTTCTCAATACACTCCTCGTGTCCATATTTGCAGAGCCACTGAAGCACGTTTGCTCTGTTCAAGATGTCAATATGAGTGTCAGCTTCTCTTTCGTAGAATCCGAGGTGGTTGTAAATATTTTGGAATTTCTTCAAAACATACTTTGGGAACGCTTCACTTTCATGATTTGCAAATCTTCGACCAATGTAGGATAGTCCGTTATATGCTGCCAACCAGGGAATGTAGTTCTTCTCGTCATCCAGATAATCCAGAATGTCAAATGCAATTTCATAAGAAAGAATACCTCCTCGAGCTAAATTGAAAGCGTCATCGACAATTTGGGCTCTATTAAGAATATGAATTCCGTCAAAGTTCTCTGCCAAAAGTCCGTCTCTAATCAACATCCAAGAAACTTCATCATAATTCACTCGATAGAATCCTACTTCCTGAACATTGAAAATGGTCCAACTATCTTGAGACGAAACTTCTAGTGTTCCGGTTTCTGCAGTCAGTATCGTTTTGAAAGAGGTGTCTTCAAATCCATTTCCATTTTTGTTGGCGTAAGTGATGGGAATCTTATAAATAAGTGTATCACTATGGTCACGATTTTGTGATAAGAATCGTTTTTGTGATAAACTGGCCTGAGTTCTTGCTTCATTGAAATTCACTTGAAGAACTGGGAAACCTTCCTGATCAACCCACGACTCCATTATATCGGCAATATCCAACGATTCATCAACGTGATTTTGAAGGGCAGCATACAATTTGGAAGGAACCGCTGTATCATAAGCATTAACACTCAGGTATTCGCGGATTCCGGCAAGAAACTCATCTTTTCCCATCATATGTTCCAACATTCGAATTACAGAACCAGCCTTTTGATAAATAATAGACCCTGACCCAGTTGGATCAGTCATAGGATGTGTGTTGTTGGAGGCATCAAACTGATAAGCTGATTGTATAGATTCAACAACAAACTGGAGATCAAGATCCCACTCAGTTTGAACTTTGGCTGTACTAAAATACTCATAGTAATTGGCAAATCCCTCATTAAGCCAAATCTCATCCCAAGTGTCACAAGTCACAAGGTCTCCAAACCACATATGAGCCAATTCATGTGCTATTACAGTAGCTATCATTTGTTTATTGTATGTAGTTGAAAGATCCTCGTCAAAAAGCAACAGTCTTTCTCGATAGGTAACCAAACCCCAGTTCTCCATAGCTCCAGCAGCGAAATCTGGAATAGCTGCCATATCCATTTTGTCAATAGTTGTGTAGTAAGGATATTGAGTGTAACCATCCAAATATTGTAATATCTTCGGTCCCACTGAAAAAGCATATTCAGTTTGATTATACATTTCAGGTCTAATCCAGACTCCGAAAGTTCCATCAGCTCGACTAATAAATTCAGACACTATAAAAGCCAGTAAGTAGGAAGACATTATTGGAGTTTTATAGAAAGTAAGCTCTAGACGGTTGTCTTCCCTTAGATTAGTCACTTCGATTCTTGTATTGGACAAAGTATGATACTTGTTTAAACTGATAACTTTTAGTTGGAATGTTGCTTTGAACTTAGGCTCATCGAAACATGGAAATGCTCTTCTAGCGCCGTAGGATTGGAACTGTGTCGCTGCCAGTCTCTTTTCAATGCCATTCTCATAGTAAGTACTTCGATAAAATCCCGACATATCGTTGTTTAAATATCCCATATAGGATATTTCAAGAAAATAATCCTCATCTTGATTAATATCACTCAATGAATGAATAATTAATAAATGTGATGCAGGCACTTCTTCAAAAACAACTCCCAATGGAGTATCAGGGTCTAAGTCACTGTACAATTTCACATCATGGATTTCCAGCTGATTGGCATTTAGAGTGATTGTTCTCAGGCCTGGTAATTTGGTTTTTAATTTAATTTTCACTGTTCCGTCAAAAGTCCACTCATCTTTATCGGCTTCAGGTTCAGCTTCAAGATAAGGGGTTAGAGTAATTTCGTAATGTTCTGGCCAAAACTCTTCACTAAGTCTAGTTTGTGGTTCATCTCGAAAAATTTTATCTGATCTAAACGGAGTTGCACTTATACTAGATAATATTGCTATTATCAGGAACACTATGGAAATCATCTTTATTTTTAGCAATAATTATACCACAGTATAACTGAGACTGTTCTCCTCTGCTAAAAAATTTGTCCATTTATATCAGTCACTATCAATTATATAAGTCAAAATTTATCTTCCATTAATAAGTATCAATAAATTTCTAATACTATATCAGTGGCGTTTTCAATAATAACTTATCATTGGCTCCTGATTATAACTTGTTTACTACACTTGATTTGATTTTCTAATAATAAGTTTTTGTTATATTCAACATTTTTTCAATTCGAATTGATCAGAATTCGTTTATACTTGTTTTTAAAAACACTATGATTTTGCTATTTATTCATTAATGCCTTAAGACCACAGTTAGTGAATTGACCAAATTATTTCTACAATTATGAATACAAATAAGAAATAATTGTAAGCATAAGCTTGAAAAAAATTGTTTAATTAATCAAAACAGTTAATTTTCCCTCTCAATTCCTGTAACGACAATGGGAATTCTCAACTTCAATCAACCTGTTTAGAGTTTTCTTTGTCTATTTGTATAAAGTTTAATACAAGTCAATTAATAGCACATAAACTGTTTGTAAAAGGATACAGTCAAATTATTAAACACATTCATATTTACAATGAAACCTTGTGTTTAATCATCCTATCGACCTTGTTCTATAAATTATTACTAGTCTTGTCAAGGACGACTTCAAGTCACTAGTACCTAAAAAACTTTAATTTGTTTATTTCACTCCAAATTGAGAAAACTAATATGAGTATTACGTTTATATAGCATTGGTTTGTGCCTTATTAAACTTTACACCTAGGCCCAATTTTCGAACACTTTACCTGTTTTGATTTTTTTTATTTTTAATTGAAACAAACTACATTTTAAACCACATATTTTTGTTTATATGCAGTAAGTTTTATGATACGATATCTATAATATTATGTCCTACAGAAGCTTAAGAACTCTATAAAAGATTAAATCATTTCCTTTCGGTATACAGTAACTGGGATCTTCAAATAAGTTTAATAAATGCAAAACAAACTGAAATGTATACGTATATGTGATGAGTCAATCCATTTTTGGGGTAATTCAAATTTTAAGTATCCTTAGGGGCTTAGAATTTTTAGGGCATGTCGTGCAGAATATGCTCGAAACTTGATAATGAAAATTTAAGATTTCTGGCCTATTATTGATTAGTTTTTAAGGATTTGATATGGTTTTGTTATTAGATGTCATTAGTAACAGTCGGAAATAGAGAGAGTTGTAATGTAGCCTCGTGCCTTTAGAACAAAGTAAGTCGTTTCTTTTTTCAAGTAATTATGGGTTTAAAATTAACCCTAAAACTATTTAAAGGCTAACCTATTTGAAATTTAGTTAAAATTATCTCAAAAGTTCTTTTGTCTCGTAATTAATAGTCAGTTTTGCTAAAGTATAAAATGATGAGTTGTACGTATATCATCCAAATTTTAATTTCAATGAAGAGCAACACACTCAAAACATTTTACATAATATGTTTAGTCCGAAATAATCAGACAATTCAACTATACTTTTTACTATGATAATAACAGACACATATTTTGAAATGTCTAGATCTATACTACCTTTGTGTGCGGTACTGAATGGCGAGACCTATAAACATTTTTATCCTATACAACCCTATTCTTTTTCAAGATCGTTTAAATAAGTCATTGTATTGAAATACTCGTACTTTATTAAAAGTAACAAATTAGTTAAGGCTTGGAATTGTGATAAGGATTGCTAGAGCAATAGACGAAGAGTAGTGTATGTTGTATAGAAATTAAATTATTATTAATATTGTAAAAAGGGTTTTTTTTTTCATTGGTGTGATTTTGAATTTGAAGAATTTTTTTTATAATGCCCTCATCATCGAACTTGTTTAGATAACTTATTTTAAAGCTTAGTCTTAAATAAAAAAGACGTATGTTTAATATTTTTAAACAATTGTACTTTCAGTTTATTAAACATGATTTATAAAATTAAGACCTGTTATAACTGACAATAAGTCCAAACAAAACCAAAAACAGGCTGAATACTGGCGTTGTGGCTCCATCTTTTGATTTATCAACAAGGATAGGGAGGATAATACTAAGGTTCTCAGAATCCCAGGAAAGTTCCTTTTCTGCATTTAGGATTGCAGACCTCAGAGTATTGGCCGAACCTCCAAATGCTTCATTATGTGTTTCTAAGAAGACTTCCAGCCTTGTGACTTGAGCTCTTGAGACAAATCTAGTTGAAATACCCGAGATGTAAGATGCAAGTCCACCAAAACCAACTCTGTAAAAATAAAATTTTAATTATTAAGGCAATAAATGCATAATAAAATTAAAGATTTCTTACGATTTAGTAATTTGGTCCCTGTTGTCGGTATTCGCCAAGTAGTTCCAGATTCTGTCGATATTGTTGTCATGTCCGTTGTAGAGGGAAGAGAATGCAGTTGATTGATCCTGGGATCTGATATCAGAGTCGTCCTCAAAAATGCGATCCAAGAATTTGTAAACTGTTTGTTCATCATTTGTGCAACCAAGAGCATTCAACACAATAATTTGTTCAGTGGCCATCTGCTCATTCACAAACTTCTGCCACAGCCAGTCCCAATCGGAGTCTGATCCATGTTTGACTCCCGTGCAAAACACCACTTGTCGGATAGCAACAGGGACGAGGTAAGTGCTGTCAGATTTCGCCTTTTCAAACTCATCCCTCGCTTTCTCAATACACTCCTCGTGTCCATATTTGCAAAGCCACTGAAGCACGTTTGCTCTGTTCAAGAGGTCAATATGGGTGTCAGCTTCTCTTTCGTAGAATCCGAGGTGGTTGTAAATATTTTGGAATTTCTTCAAAACATATTTTGGGAACGCCTCACTTTCATGATTCGCAAATCTTCTGCCAATATAAGACAGTCCATTATATGCTGCCAACCAGGGAATGTAGTTCTTCTCGTTATCAAGATAATCCAGAATGTCAAATGCAATTTCATAAGAAAGAATACCTCCTCGAGCCAAATTCAAAGTATCGTCCACAATTTGAGCTCGATTAAGAATGTGAATCCCGTCATAGTTTTCTGCCAATAAACCCGTTCTGATAAGATCCCAAGACTTTTCATCGTAATTCACACGATAATACCCAACTTGTTGAACATTAAAGATAGTCCACTTATCTTGAGATTGAAGATCAAGAGTAGCGGAAGCAGTTGAAAGAATTGATTTTGCTGAAGTGTCATCAAATCCACTGCCATCTTTGGTAGTATATGTAATTGGTATTTTATAAAGGGTGGCATCGGTGTGGGTAGGATTCTGAGACAAAAATCTCTTTTGTGAAATATCGGCTTTGGTACGTTCCTCATTTATTTCCACTGATAGGACAGGGTAGCCAACTTGATCAGCCCAAGATCCCATTATATCTGCAATATCGACGGTTGCTTGAGTTTGTAATGCTAAATAAAGTTTTTCGGGTAAGGAAGTGGAATACTGGTTTTCTAGTAAGTAAAGTTGAATGGCGGTCAAGAACTTATCCTTTCCCATCAAATGTTCAATCATTCGAATAATAGTTGCTCCTTTGTTATACGAAATATTATCAAATATTCCAGAAACTTCTGAAGGAGAATTGACATCATGGTTCATTGGATGTGAAGACTCTAAAGCATCCATTTGGAAGACACCTTGCAGTTGCTCAACGACAAATTGTAAATCTACATCCATTCCGGTTTCAATTTTCGCAGTGGTAAAGTACTGGTGATACCTCGCAAATCCTTCGTTTAACCAAGTGTATCCCCACCAGTCACAAGTAACCAAATCACCAAACCACATGTGAGCTTGTTCATGGGCAATCACAGCCGCGATTCGTTGTTTAGTTAATGGGGTTGTCATATCAGGATGGTACAATAAGTTTGTCTCTCTGTAAGTCAAAAGGCCCCAATTTTCCATTGCTCCAGCTGAGAAGTCGGGAATAGCTGCCATATCCATTTTAGGTATGGTACTATAGTACGGGAAGTTGGTGTACTCATTGAAATAGTTAAGAAGATCTACTCCAACTTGAAGAGCGTACTCTGTTTGGTCATACATTTCTGGACGAGCCCAAACTCCGAAATCTCCCTCCTTCCTGCTTGTGTATTGTGAAACAATGAAAGCAATTAGATAAGTGGACATAACTGGAGTTTCGTTGAACGAAGTTATCGTTCTCTCTGATCCTGATGGTTCTGTTGCTGAAGCGGCAGTGTTGGAAATAGCATTATATTTATTCAAATGAACAATGTTCATTTGGAAAATCGCCTTGAAACTGGGCTCGTCAAAGCACGGGAAAGCCCTTCTAGCAAAAGTAGTTTGGAATTGAGTTGAACCCATTCGAATTGTCTCTCCATCTTCGGTGTAAGTGGTCTTATAAAATCCATGCATATCGTCCCTCATATAACCCTTGTAGGTGGCTTTTATAATATAGTTCTTTTCGGTATCTAAAACTGTATTCAAATAGAGGTACCATTTGTGTGTTTCTGGTTCATAAGAAGTGGATCCTACCAAATTATCGGTCAAACCTTCTTCAGAAACCGAAACTACAATATCTTCAATGTCATTATAATGCAGAGTTATGGTGTCCACGTCGGATACTTGGGCCTTTACAGTAATTTCCACTTCTCCGTCAAATGTCCATTCCTCATGGCCGTCTTCAGCTTCCAAGTAAGTTGTCAGAGTAACAACATATTTTGAAGGAAGAACATCTCTGGTTAATCTGTACGATAATTGAGTCTTTTTGCTCAGTATATTTTCAATGGTGTCCAAATTGTTCGAAGCCCAAAATAGTTCGTAGTTGGCTGCGCTAACGGCTGATGTAAGTGTGGATACAGAGGATCCCAAAAGATCGGAGTTGGACTCAATGAAAGATGATAAAGCATCAACCTGTTCACGAGTTGTAAATCTAGTTGCAAGTCCAGATATTAGCGATGCTACTCCACTATAGCTTCCAACCCTATTTTAAAAAATAAAAAGGAATTCGTTTAAAAAGTGCCATTATTTTGTATTCTTGGATTTAAAATGCTAATCAACTTAAATATACAATTGTTGCTAAAAATAAGGAATTTGTCTGACTACGCTAATCTATTTTTTCTTTAAAACAGATAAAGCTTTGTATAACACAATGTCGACGAGAATAAGAAAGCTTTCCTACAGGCGTGATTCAAAATGCCCAAATTAAAGCATGTTATTATATACAGCGCGAGTTTAGGCTATAAACGCATCCACGATTCCGTTATATCTCTGGAGCCAGATTTCGGAAGAACTTCATATTATATTTACGCATAAAATACTCTTAATAACTTCCATATAAAGGAATCAAGGGAGCGTTTATAGCCTTAACTAGTGCAGTATTTCATATATATATATATATATATATTTGAAAAAAATTCTAAACAAATCATTATTATAATAGTTATTTATGTTAATAATGTGTGAACTTAAGGTTTTTTTATTATGAGTAATTTTTTTACACGACGAAGTAATGTAAAAATTTTACGAACCCATTTGAACTCATTTCAGGTCCAGTTTTTAGGATTAAAAGATAAATTTTAGTTAAAATGAAGTTTTCGGAAGCTATTGGAACATATTAAGTTATAAAATAATCTTTGGTATAATATATAAATCGATAAATATGTGAAATATGATTAGTCTTTTGTTTTTCAAAACAGTGAAAAATAGTTATTTATGCTACAATGGTATAAAGTCAACTGTTTTTAACGAGTGAAACAAGTGTGAAACAAGGCGAGTGTTTAATCGTTTCCGAGTTAAAAAACAGGACTTTACACATGAGCAGGACATAAAGTTTTTTGCACTTCACACACCACTGAAATTTTTCCAATTTCACATTAAATTTCATTATTTACAAGGAAAATTTAAAAATTGACATGTTTCACAAATGTTTCAAATGAAATGTTTACTTATAAAGTTACCGTTACTGATTGGAATTCCTCTTAATCACTTGGTCATAAGGCAAATGCATATTTTATTGTGACATGGAACATTTGTTTGCTTNTTTATGTAAAATAAATTTCTATTTAAAGCAATATAAAGCTATTACTATAATTTAAATACATGACAGTTAAGCAGATATGTCTGATATCTAAGTAATGTGCCAAAAATCGA
>JXOV01014032.1:227-14853 GCA_001014945.1 Clogmia albipunctata
TTTCCCATATAAATATTTGGTTTTAATTAGTTTTTGTGCTATTTTACAAATGAAAATTGGGAAAAATAGCATTCGTTTCTCGACGTTTAATTCAGTTTTTTCGAAGGAAGCTATTCGCGTCGTCGACTTCGTCTCCTAGCGGAAACAACCTTCCTTCTTGGAAACCGAAACTTAAACCGTCTTGAAACGAAAATAACTATTTCCCGAAAAATATTAAAATGTTTGTGAATATATTATTGTTTTTATTTTAATTCCAATATTCTCAATTTAAAAAAAACCAAGTGAATTTGTTAAATATTTTCCATTCGGAACATAGGATAGCAAATAAAATTATTAATTTTGTGTACTTTCAAGATGTTAAAAATGTTAGGTTTTAAGAAAAAGGCTGTTTCTCTAAGCCATGCACGTGAAAGATCCTCAAGAAAAGTATGGTAGTTATCGAACTTTCGTACCGAAACATAAGCTTTTCGTTATCCATTTGATTTTCATAATGTTTCATTTATTCGCACTGAGTGAAAATTTTTAATTTTTATTTCACTAGGACGAAAAAAAATCATAAATCTTCGGATAAATTTGATTAAAAGTCAAAATTGCGAAGAAAAAAACACATCTTAGATTTTAAATTCGGGATATAAAACGGCCATAAAAATCGTTCAAATAACTATAAGAATTGAATAAAACTCATAAAAAGAGTTTTTTTTTTAAATTAATAAAAATAAAAATTAATCTAAAATAATAATAATTATATCCTATGAATTCTGTAAAAAATAATTAAGTTAACTCAATTTGAATATTATGTAAATAGGGATAAAAACATCTTATTCTGAGAAACTCTTATTGTTATTCTTTTAAAAAATGGTTTGGTTCGAATTCGAGGTTTTGGACCAGTTTATCGTCTAGTTTAATACTTGTTTAAAAATAAATTGTTATTTTCAGTATCAGATTTGCGGTATTGGTATTGATGTTTTGGGAAGAAACTGAAATCTACGTATCGATTTTGTCTCCTTCTAAATGAACCATTTTTTTCCATTTGTTCTTATTTATTGAATTTATTTTTTTTAAATAGTACTTATATCACTAGTAATTAATTGTAACTTATGTTAGTCATGTGTGAACTGAAGTTTTTTTTTATTATAAGTAATGTTTATAACACAACGAAGGAGTGTAAAATTTTTTCGAATAATAAAAAAAACCGTTTACACATGACTAACATACAGCTTTTTTTGCAATTCAATCGCTAATTATTTTGCAAATCATAATTAAAAATTTGATGTGAAACGTCAATTCTTAATTTATGGCTATTTTACTTATCGGTAAATACTTTATTCATACTAAATAATCAAAATAAATGTAAATGTAAATTAAAAATGGTATTTTTCAAATAAAAATACAAGTTAATTTTTGTATTGTATAATTGGACCAAATAGTTCATTAATGAGTTATATCCCTCAGTCATATATATAAATACATATAATACATACATTACGTAGGCGAAGAATTAAATTAATAAATTTAAATATCTAAAATTCTATTTTATAACAAATAATAATAGAATGCGATGTAAAATAAATAAAAATCGATTAAAACTTTTCTGTGAAAAATAGAACATGTTTAAACAAAAAACATTAAAAATTATCAAGTAATTTATTTGAAATCACAATAATTAAAAATTAAATAAAATTATTTTTTAACCGGTATCACTGGAAAACCCAATGGAAGCAAAATTAATAACAGGGAATATTCCTGCCAATGGAAATATTCCAGCAAAATAGTGGAAGCGGCCGTTAATCCCATTTGAATGTAAACCTTTGAAACGAATCCAATAGTGTTTTCTCGTTTCACAATAGAAGGCTGTTTCGCTTACTTCATATTCTCCAATTCATTCTAACTTATGGCTAATATGTTTTTTCTCGCTTACTCCTTGCCAAATACTCTTTGGCTTCATTTTCGTTTCCACTATTATTATTGGAACATTTCCAGCACAAGTATTATTATTATTGGAACATTATTATTATTATTAGTTCGAAGTTAAATTTTTGACGTGGAAGATGTATTAAGCTGATTCAAAAATTTTCGAAAAATCCCGCGAAAATAGGTGAAAAATGGATAACAGAGTGTTCGTAAGAGATTAAAAAGGTTAGATACGAAGAAAAATAATTTTAAAAATATTATTTTTAAAGTTCAAGAATATTTCCGTTTTACCGCGTATAGGAAACCGTTCCATTTCTCGTAAATTATGCAGAAATCGATTGCAAACACGTTTATTACTATGGGAAAATGGCATGGATTAGTTATGTTTTCATTTAATTGAGAAAAGAAAATAAAAACAAAAGGTGGTGTGTAAGTGTGTGCAAAGTGATATTCAATACATGCAATTGTGTGATTCTACAATTTGGATTAATCATCGTTTTCGGGCTGGTTCAAGCATTTGGGAATACTTACGGAGTATGGAATAAAGGTGAAAATGGTCATTTCACTTCCTTTTGGATGTATGTGCACGGCGTTTCGACCGAAAAAATGCCGAAATTGTGTAAAGCAGCAAAATACGAGAAAAAAGTTGAGAGTGTGTGTGTGTTAAATCGTGAGTTTCAAAGGTTAAAACTTCGATTCGTGTTCTTTTGTGCAAGAAGAGAAAAATCTGGTTTTCGAGTGAATTGTGTGTTTGGATGTGTGGCTTTCTTGTGGATTACACCAACGCCGCTCTTCATAGGTCCATCACCGCACGTAAAAAACATGCAAAACTTTATTACCAATTCTTCAAGCATCGCTGCTTTTGACAGATTGTTCATGATTTTGTTTTCGCGTGCTCCTGCTGGGATTGTTTCAGTTTTTGTGTGAAGGTGGTTCCATTTTCGATCGAACTGGGTCCCTTTTTCGGGGAATAATTATACCGAATTAATTCACCGTTTTAATTCAATATCGGTCTATGACTTTTCGGTTAAATTAAAAGTTGAGGGTGCTATGTTGCGGCAGCGCGCGCTCTTTAATAACCACGGAATTATGTGAAAATAGAAAAGTAAAAACCATTATTGGCAGATGGTTAATCTACCCCAAACACATTTCTCTTGGCCCTCTCTTCCTCGTTCAGTTATTATATTTTCCACCCAAACAGTAAATACTGCCTCTTCCGTGGTGGTGTGGTGATGGGTAGAGCAGTAGACGAGACCAGTTGTGTATTTTCAATTCAGAGAGACTCGCCGAATATTGCAAATCTAAAGAATAATGCCAAATAATAATTTTGCGAAATGGAGAAGAATGCAAAAAGTTGGTAAAACTTTTTCGGTTTTATAGTTTGCCCGCCTTTTCTCTATCTCTCTACCACGAAAAGTTGGTGAAAAGATTAAGAAAATTGGAACTCGACTCGTCTCGAAGAGGAGGAGCAGCAGAAAATCTCCAAAATTTATACCTCAGACAATGCAGACTATAAATTCTAATCACATAATAGTGTTCAAGTTGGTGGAGTCTTGCCAAACATGGTCGTTTATCACGACAGTTTTTCATACTTTTTTGTCGCCCCCCGTGTGTTTGTTTACCTTAAAAGGCAAAAAGTTGGACAACTAAAAATTGCAACTGTGCCAAAATTTGGGATTAAAAGAGCTTCTGTTTGTTTTTTTTTATTAGAAAAGTGCTAGAAAAAGTTTCCACAATGGAACATCAATTTCAGATTCGGAATTTGTTATTTTGAAACCAATTGTTTTGATTACTCTTGGGCAAATTGCACTGTGTTTTTATTATGGAATAATTTTTAAAAAGGATTGTAATCACATTCAACGGTTGTTTTAAATTA
Source organism: Clogmia albipunctata (assembly GCA_001014945.1). Taxonomy (NCBI): domain Eukaryota; kingdom Metazoa; phylum Arthropoda; class Insecta; order Diptera; family Psychodidae; genus Clogmia; species Clogmia albipunctata. Next base: position 4,015 of record JXOV01014032.1, read on the forward strand.
AAATTATTGAGTTTTAGGTACTGTAACATTAAATAATATTCTTGAATAGTTTGAAATAATCCAATTTTAAACACAACTTATTTTTTTTCAAAATGATTCAAAAGTTTAGCACCAATCTTTTAAACCGCAAGTAAACATCTCAATTAACATTTAGGAAAAAATGTGCATTCAATTTAATTTAATTAATGAATCATGACGTACTTTATTAGAGTACCACGAAAAATGTCAAAATATATTTTCCGTCTATGCTACTTAGATAAAAAATTATATTTTTAGTAATTGAATTTTGGTATAAGTACTAGTTTTGTGAATTTACATGATTTGTAATTGTCTGCGGGTTATGAATAATGTATAACTAAATACTGTACGGTTATTGGTCATTTTCTACTAAAATGTAAACATTTTTCAATAGATTTGCACAAAAACAATAGTTTAGATTTTTAAAAACAACTTCAGCTTCAATTGATTTTATTTTGAAGTGGTAAGAGTTTTATTTTCTCACGTTTACCAAAAAAAGATAAGTTGAATAATCACAAATAATTGGTTGTAATTCGATATGATCTTAAAATTAACTTTTGAACTTNTTTGCACAAAAACAATAGTTTAGATTTTTAAAAACAACTTCAGCTTCAATTGATTTTATTTTGAAGTGGTAAGAGTTTTATTTTCTCACGTTTACCAAAAAAAGATAAGTTGAATAATCACAAATAATTGGTTGTAATTCGATATGATCTTAAAATTAACTTTTGAACTTCAGTTATGCCAATTGCCAAAAATTCAAATTAAATTGTCAAAAATAAGAATGAACCTCTTCAGTTACTTCATCTTTTGAGAGCTCTCAACAATTACTTAATGAAATGACCTCACTAATGTGACTAAATACTCTAAATATTTGCCTCCAAAACTCGTTGCAAATTTTAGTACCTTCAATTGAAATTTATGACGAAGATGCTAGAATTGCTGGAGAGCGACAAAGATGAATGTAGAGGAGAAGGCGAGCAAGGCAATGATTATGATCTAAAATTAACCTTACTCGGTATTTGTTGGCTCTTCCAGAATTGTGATTTGCAAAATTCCACCACAAGCTAAACTGATCTGTAGTGAGCTTGCAAAAATCTGTGTGTATGCGAAAACTTGTTTTGAAGTCAAGTATTTTTTGCGGTGTGGCCACAAGTCAAGTAGCTGAGCTCTGTGCGGCAGCGCTGGGCTGGTTGAATTGCGGGCTATTGATGCAAGTGTGTTGATAGAGAGTTACGTAAAAGGAATTAAAATGAACGAGTTTGCAGAAATGCTGCTACCGCTCTGTTGCTTCGACGACGAATTGACAAAAGATGGAAATCTCTGATCACAGAGAGAGAAGAACCACCAGTGCACCAATAAGGACTTTTGCGACAGGTTTCGTGATCAAACTCTGAATTTTTTAATGACTTTTTGTTACATTACGCTACACTTTGCTGTTGTTAAAGTCGTAATGGCAAACAGCTAAAACGGATAGAAGAAAAAAAAGAGTGGAAGGAAAGAAATGGCTGGAAATCTTGTTATATAGCAGTTTTGTGCTATTATTCGAATCGGGATTTGTGGCCAAGAGTCACGACATCCTGTTTATTGTTGAGTTGGGATAGTCTCAAAGGAGCGACTTGGAACGGATTGGGTCAAGGGTTATCGATGAAATGAAAAGAAGAAAAGGAAAGGAAAGCCTTGTGAAAATGGATAAAGAGAGTGAGAGAATGAAATGAAGGAAAGGTGCTTGTGTTTCTACAATAACAACGAACCCTGTTTGCTGCCTATTTGACACTTTAGCCCTTTTTTAAGGAGGGAAGGTCTCCTCCAATTTGTTCTTATTAATATACATGTATTATTCATGCTGGTTATATGAAATTGATTTAATTAAATTTGGCTCGACAAAATTGCTGTGTTAATAATATAGATTACAGAAATGGGTGTTTTTACAAGGGAGTAATATGTTTATGCGAACGCCAGTAAGGGATTTTTTCGGAGGGATACAAGGAAATTCAATTTAAAATATGGGATGAGAACACGTGGAATTTTGTTATGTAATATTTTACAAAGTATTGTGTTTTCTTTTCTGTGAAAAGGTCTATTTCATTTTGTAATAGCTAAGGGTGTGAGATTTATTTTTTAATAAAAGAATACATAAAAACATTACCAAAAAGTCGTTATAAAAAAACTTTATTAAGACTGTTTTTATCGACTAAATTCTTAGAAAATTATATTAACATAACTTAATAACCGGCATTATTCTTTTTCTTTGATTTTTTATTTTTTGATGTTATATAGGACATATTTCTTATTTTATTTTTTTGTAATTTATCTAAATATAACATGAAAAGATGAAATTCAAATTGTGAATCGATATTATTATTCTAAAAAGGACGAACAATGCGAGTTGTATTCTCTGATGTGTTATATATAAAGGTTATAGAAATTTTTGAAATGAGTTTACTTGTTATTTTATTTAAATTCTACACTTTATATTAACCTTGAAAATTCCTTTTTTTAATGAAAAATAATTCGCTGTAATTTAATTTTAATGATTTTGTTTAAATTTTCTTAAATATTAATGTAAAAATTGCTTTAAATGATTCAAAATTTAAATATAGAATTTCCAAAGAATGACTAAATGGTTATTTAAATCTCTATTTACTCAGACTTACCCGATCGAATTTTGCGTGGGAGTTTGAATTTCAAATTTGTTTTAAATTATTGTTTTAATAAAACAAGAATTGGCAATGAATTGAAGAACAAAAATTTATAATTTATGAACTTGAATTTGAAGTAGAAGTATAGAGAGAGAGAGAGGAGCCTCCCATTTAATTGAACTTGATAACTTTTGAAATTAAAATTTTTATGTAGGTTTCCGCTTCCTTTCACGGCTAATAAATTTTAATAAAATACGCGAGATGTTGAACTGTGCGAATTCAAAGGAAGTTAAATCGATGCTGAGAGTCTTGTGTTATTATTATACATATTTAGGAGTCGTTAACTAGGTTCGGCGTCGGAATGGAGTAATAAACCTGTGCTGTTGTAGCCTTATTTTCCTGTATCATGCTACTCGTATATATATTTGAAAAGGCCGAGGGCGAAGCTGTGCTGTGTGCTTGGCTGGAGCGAGCGCGCGTTCTCTTCTTTCCTATTTAGAGAGGCTAATTTATCTAATTGAATTTATTTCGTTTTTGTGTTATAATATTCTTGTTGGGAGTTTTAAAGGCACGAGATAGACAGAAAGAAGAAGAAACGTTTTGGATTGGTTGTTTGGTTGGTTGAAGGAGGAACAGGAGGAATATTGCCAAGAGCAGGAGCCATAATCCGCCGCTGCTGATATATCCCCTTTAACCATCATTTATCTAAATGAACCGTGCTCTCTTTCCTTGGGTCGTCGGTCGGTCTCCTCATTAATTTTGAATTTTCCAGCCGATTTCCCAATTCAGCAGGTTCAATTAGGAGATTTGATCCGAGCCAAAATAGGTTGTAATCGCATTTGTTCTGGGCGGCGGCGGGGGAGGGTAGAACTGGTGCTGGGATTACTGGGCCTTAATTACCGGCCAAATACCAAGAACGACTTTATTCATTCATAGAATGGGATATCCACAAATATCTAGATATAGAACGTAGAATATTTAATTTAAAGGCCAATTGAGGACACACGGGGAGGAATGAGAAGAGGTTTTCAAACGGAAATTTTTGGCACCGACTGCAATCTGTAACGTGTCATTGCCCCCATTGTACCGATAATAATTCGCTCTTGGCCATTCCCATTCAGAGGATGACCTCTCTGCAATTTCTGTCTGTTTTCAATGTTTTATGCAATGAGGATGGTTGAGAGGAATAAAATGGGTGGAAGAGGAAGAGTCAAGGAATAGTTGAATGAATATAACCAGTAAAGACATTTTAGAGTGGCTCTTTTGTGACTTATTGTTTGGCGATTGCCGTGTTCTTCGTCTCAGAGCCATTCCCGGCAATCTATTAGGAGGATAATTGGTCCCGTTCCAATTTCTCTGCCCAATTGCTAAATTAGGACAAATGAACAACTAAATGGGACGGAGGACACGGAAAGTAAATCATGTCCTATGATTTGTTTTTGTCGTTCTCTCTCTCTCGCTGTCAGGTTTTGTTGGTCATTATTAAATGCAATTACCCACTTATAAAAATCGATTTACTTGGTTTCCTTCCCATTTTAAAAGGTTCTTGCTCTACTATGTGTCATAAAGAATGGTTAATTTTTAAACAACTTAATGAAGCAATTCTTTGTTGATGAACTAAGTTATAGTTTTCAGTTATTGGACGTGATAATTGGAGGAGAATTTATTATTCATTACAATTTAATTATGAAATATGATAAGTTTTTTAAAAGGATTTGATTAAAATTGCAAATAACATCATGTTTTAACATAAAGTTTGTTTACCAGTATTTAAGTAAATCATTATCAAACACATGTATGTTTAGCAGTACTCGCAAAGTAAGATTTTGTAAAATAATCAATTGTTATCGTGTTTTTCGGATTGAATTGGTTGAAACCCAATAAAATGATATCTTTCTTGGTGAGACAGAGTGATAATTACTGCAACAAGCTCATTTCTCTATAAATTGATTATGACAGTCAAGTGTAGCTTTTTGTGTTAATTCTGTGATTCAGTTTAGATAAAGCTTTTATGAGTAATTTCTATAAATAAGTTTAATACCAAGAAGAAAGACTAATCTAAATTCTATTTAATTGGAAGGTTTTCGGGGTTTGATTCATTGAGGGTTATTGATGAAATGGATTTTATTAATAAATCTATCAATAACATTTAGTAATGAAAGGAAATCGATTAATTGATTTGTCGATTCAATGATTTATCAGCTATAAAGGATTTAATTAGGATAATAAAATCTTTATAATTACGATAGAAATGATGGCAAATGCGGTTTAGATATTGATATCACAGAGGTGTAAATAATATGCGGAAATTGATATCAACGCAATTAAAACCGGTGTACGTGTGCAAAAAACCTTAGTTTGAAATCCAATATTTTCACAGTTAATAAAATAATAAAGTCAAATAGTTTATCCGTTCGCTGCCGCAAATAGCAGTCAAACTGCAAACACGGCTAAAGACTGGGGAGAATGAAAATTTATCTACTGTTTACATAATGATAAAAAAATGTATCGATGATTAGATAAGAGAATAACGGTTGATGATTCCATAAATGAAATTGTCGGAGAGAGAGATTGCGAGTATGAATGAATTTTTATATTTAGAAACCCCTTATGATTTGTGGTGTTTTTCCACATAAAATTATTAACAGAGATTAGAGAGTGTTTCTGGGAATTCGGTTTTAAATCAATGGATTTCAATTGTTTTGGAATAGCTCTAGTCTATTCGATTAGGTGACAGGGCAGGGATAGAGAGAGTAAAATAGGACTATAATTGAAGAGAGGAAGACCCAAATTAGTATGGAGTAAATGGACACATTTATGAGGGACAGGTGATGGTCAAATTAATTAACTAATGGATCGATACCATCACTGTAGTTAGAAGGCTGTGCTGTGTTTATCTAAATGTCTTTCCTTTCCTATTGTACTCTAGGAATTAATTTGAAACGGCAATAAAAATGCAACTTGGGAATAATGTCATTCTCTGGAGAATTTGCAATTTAAACAACATTTATCAGCAATTACCAACTCTATTTTTAATTAGTTTAATGTTTATTTCTTTGTGATTTTAAATTCTCCTCGTTAAATTGTGTGTTTCCACTCAAGTTATTCTTTTTTTTTTTAAATAATTTATTTAAAAACGCTTAGAGATTTGTATAAAACATGGTTGATAACTGTTATTAACTATATGGATCTACTTTGGTTAGGCGATTATCGACTACCATTAAATAATGTTTTATATCATTTATTAAATGACTAAATGAATTACCGTCAAAAAGACATTGAAATGATATATTTTTCCTAAGATAAATTATGTTCTTTTGTTAAAATTATATTATAATTTATCGACATGAGTTAAAGGCTTTTATTTTCTACAACAAGTCAAACAATCTCGAACCTTTTCCTCTTTCCTAAAGTAATAATAGCCATAAAACCCTGTAAAATCCAGTATAACAAACTAAACCCCACATACAGAAGGAAGTTTGTAAATTTGGTCGTGAAATGTTCAATTATTGAACTTTCCAATCAGGAAAGTTAATCAATTTTCGATCAAATCAAACAATAGGTTTGCAACGCTGACGATTGATGTACCTCTAAATAACCTGTTTTGTTCCAACTATTTTAATTAAAAAGGGTTTCTATAAAAAGTCAATAAAGTTGGCTATGATGGACATTTAAAATTGGATCCGTTGCTAAAAAGTGCTAATTGAAATTCCCAGTATTTCGTTATTGGATAGTTTTAAATTAGTGAATATTTAATTGAATTTTGTGGATATATGAAAATCCGATAACTTTTATAATTATTAATTCAGAGTTATTGGTTTAAATTGGGAATAAAATATATCACGAAAAACCCTCAAAGCGGTTGTAGTTGATATAGATATCGTTGTCTGATTTTTGGGAATTTTTCCTGTAATCTATGGATGATAAAGAGCTTACAATTATGTAATGATAAAAGGTGTTTGAAAAGAGTTTTCTGCCGGTCAGCTTGGGTTGGGCAAGAGAAAAGGATCTAAATATTATGTCACGAGGGGAGCAAATAGGTATATGGGTTTCTTTTCCACTATGAACTGATGTGTGAAAAGGGCATTTAAATAAGAACAAAACCGGTTTGTTTGGTCTTGGCATTTGTCCGTTTGTTCTCCGCAGTCACAAAGATTTAATTCTTTATGATAGAGAAATATACCGAGAGAGGTGATGGTGATTCTTGTGTTTGTTTATTCTTAACTTGGTGTATTGGATGGAGTTTTTCTTCTCGCTTCTAATTCCTTCCCTTTCGAAGAGCAGCGCAGTTCATTTCTCGTGTTTGTGTTTATTGATTGGTTTGTGTGTGCTTTTTCAGTCTATTGAAAGGTAAATAAATAAAAGAATGTGAATCTTGAACGGTACACAGCATGCAATCGACAGTTGATTTTCGATAAGCAGCGTCCAGGGTTTTTGTGCCAGAATGAAAATGTATAAATTTTCCATAGAATAAGGTCTATATTCAATAATTTAGTTCTTTTACAGTGAATGAAGTTGTCATTCGTTTAGATTATATTATATTCGGTCTTTTGTAAGTGTTTCAGAGTCTAGATAAATGTTCTCAACAGTCGTAGCTTTGTTTCTTCTATAAATGTTTAAATAAAGTTTTTGTCTTTTGTAAAGTATAATTTTATTTTATTTATTAACGATTGATGTACATTATTTTAAAATGAAATTGATATTAACCTGTTACTTCTTCAATAAATCAAAGAATTCTGAAATTTCTGTGTTAATTTGTCTAAGAATGCATAAAGTCTTGTATAGAACATGGTCGTTAGGCATTATCGAACACAAGTTTTGCTGAATTCATGATTTTAGGAGAACAATATATAAATAACTATTGGTATTGCATTCTTTAGCCTTAAGAGTTTCTTTTTATATTATTTGATTATTGTTTTTCTTTTTAACAATAGATGTTTAAAATAACTTGAAAATGCTTCCCTTCACCATATGTTGGTTATATGATGGCGCCAATTATATTTTAAAGTGGTGTCTTATCCAATAACGAATGCTTATTTCACACACTGTAATTGATATTCTTTGGGTGTCCTTCAGCAATCTATAATTGAATTTTTGTTTGTTTATTTACAGAGAGTGTTAATTCTCAAGAGGAGTCGGCTTCATCTTAGCTTTAATTGGTCTCTGCCAGCACTTGACTGTATGGATCTCTTTATAATTCTGAAAAATTCGAGTGGAAAAGTGTATATATATACAACAAAGAAGTAACTTAATTAGTGACGTGTTAATAATTTAACACTGAAACCAAAAGTAAGAGGAAGTGCTGTTTAGTGAGTTTTTAGTTCTCTGGCTGTTGTTATTCAACGCTTTGTAAGAAACGGCGGCAGCAGCAGCAGTATTTGTTTCAGTCAATTTGACCTGCCATAGAGTGTTAGTGAAGAATGGCGGTCTCTTAGTGGTGTTTGGTTGCGAGCAACAAGAAGAAAAGAGTAATAATAAAATTGTATAAAAATTGAAATCCGGGGAAAAATAGTAATATGGTGGAATAAGAGTATAGTGTGCAAGAAGAATTTAAAGGGAAAAAAGCAAGTGACCAATCCAGTTCAAGTGGTTTTGTGTTTGTGCAACCGAGAAGAGCATCTTTCTTGTGCGTCGTCTTCGTCGTTTCTCATGCAATGCATGCATTTATTCTTGCAGAAGAATAAGAGAAAGAAGAAGAATAGTGGATTGTTGTCGTGCAAGTGGGTTTTTATGCAATGAGTGCACTGAAGAGAGCTCTAAAATGTAAATAAATAATAAATAAGATTTGAAGGAAGAGCATTTAAGAGAAATAAACGTGAAAATTGAGGAGAAGAAGAAGAATATCGAAAGATATTAAGTGTTAGTGTCAGTGCAGTGTTTATTATTAAACACAAAATATCGATTGGATTATTAAAGATTGCAGTCCTCTCAACAACAAATACGACACAGTTTGTCGGCACTTTTGAAGGTAAATTGCTTCAATTACGTATTTTCATTTGTATATTTATGATTGTTGACAGATTATTTAAAAAATGTAGAGCGAAATTGCATCATTATTAATAAATGAAAGCAGAAATGTTCATTGACGCTCACTTATTTCTGCAAATTATTCATAGATAAACTGAGGTTTATAAAGTTAAATTTCCCTTATATTATTGTTCTATTTATGAACATGTATTGTACGAGCAAAGGATCAGGATACTATTATTATTTTTATTGTCCCAACAAACGGGCGGGTAAATTTAATTTAATTGCCAAATAGGCGGCAAAAGAGAGGGGGCGAAATTTCCCGCAAATTATTTTGTTGTTGAATAATGCCATTATGTGTTGTCGCGGGTTCGGAATTGGTTTGCTAAATCGTTTAGAAAATTGGAAACGTTGACCCAATTTAAAACAGATGCATTTTAAATTTCCGTCGTTTAACTTGCGCCATTTAATTTGCCTGTTGCTCTTCTGCTCGTTGTCTAATAAAACGTTAAATGATTTTTTTCTTCTCTATTTATATATGGGCTTAATTTGAATTTGATGGCATGACTAGGAATGCTCATACATATATGGGCATCGCATTTAAAAGTGTAAATAATGGAAATGTTGATTAGCAGGTTTTTTTCGTTCGGTTTTTCATTCACATATTCTTTTTTATCAGTACAGGTCAAATTTAATTAATGCAGGCATTTTGATTAGCATTCCTAATCTGCATTTAAGCTTGATTTGTAAGTGGTTTCGACTATAAATTATCGAATATTAGCTCGGGAGATAATTAATTATGAAAAATTAATTACAAATTGGAGAAATTGAAAGAATATTTTCTGTTATTTAATACTCGGTTCACATGCATTTGTTGAATCGTTTTCACAGTTATTTGTTACACTTTCCCATTTCTATTGTTGTGTAATTTAACATGAAAATACTGGAAATTACGAGTACTTACAACGGTTATTGGTTTTACTCTGTTTTGACACATTTTCGCGGGCCAATGAACATAAAACTTAATTATATCAGTTTTAATTATGTTGTAAAATTTAACATTTTTCATTAGGAATTTATTAAAATTTAAACATTTTTTACTGATCTATATGCAAAACCGTATAACTGTTATTTTACCGCATTTTTTGTTTGTCTAAATATCGTGACTCATGAACATGGGAATATTTCGTAAACAGTGAATTACTCGTTCAAATATACAATAGTTTCAAAGATAATAGGAATTGTTTGAAACTACCCTGACTAAGTTATTTTTCTGAAATTTTTGTCAATTCCATGGAACATGTATTTGAAATATTTAGGGCAAATACAGCTTCGAGGAATTGATCCATAATATTCATTCTTTGGTCTATAAGTCAGTTTATATAAACAAAATAGCATTACTCAATAAAACTATCTCATAACTACAGAGTTCATTCATCATTGCCATAATAATAAGCAATAATATTGTAGAGATATGTTTGTGTTTTCCAGCGAGACTATCGTATTTTCCAATGTAAGCTAGACGACGCCCAAACTTATTAACAACAACCGATCTGATGATGGCAATCTGAACGGATGTTGTTTATCTGTGTCGTGTGCCAAACATTATTTGATCTATCCGATAACGCTGTAAGCAAATGATGCCACGTAATTTATAGCCAATTGAGGGAGAAGAAGGAGGAAGCAAAGTTTCCTTTCTCATATAACCACCAATTGATGTTATCTTATTTTTTGCAACAAAGAGATTCAATATTTTGAGCAAAGTTTTATAACAAGGACGCAACAATGTCTGTCGCGCCAATTTGTTGTGCCAAGTATCTTCTTTCGTGTCAGTTTACACCTGGGAAAAGATGTTATTCGTGAAAATGATGTGACTATTTTTTATTATATTGTCGATAATGTGCGAAAAATACTCATAGCGTGATCTTTAAATTAGTTGTAATAGTTGAATCGTAAAATGAAATAATGTTTTGCTCAAAACTACACACCGTAAAAGTTCTAATCTTTAATAAACTATAACTCGTAGAGTTTATGAAACTAATTGCTATAGTTATTTTTAGACTAACACTAGAGTGTTGGTGGAAAACAACTTATTTTTGCCAATTAATAAATACATAGTCTTCTTTTCAACTTGATTGGATAACATTATAAAACCGATTTAAGTTTTTGAAGCATATTTTAAAATAAATATTTTTCCCAATTTTGATATAAA
>JXOV01014044.1:245-19765 GCA_001014945.1 Clogmia albipunctata
ACCAATACTTTGTGAAGTTTAAGGGCAACAACGGCGACCAAATTTTGGCTTTGAGACCAATTGTAAAGTGAAACATTACGAAACTCAAATATATATATCGAAAAGCGTATTTTTCGACATGGGAGTGCAAAAAATAAATTTCGATTTAAATTCTCAGTACATCAAAAAGCATTTTTTGCCTTTCCCAAAAAATTAATGTCTTATGCTCTTTCTCAAATAATCTATTTAATTGTGTCAAAATAAATACGATAGGATAGTTTGGGGTAGAAATGTAATTAGATATCATTCGACACCGCAAGCTAAATTGATTATTCTAAAAATTAAGTTGGTCAATATTGATATATTTTTGCTTAATAAAAGAAATGAATTTAAAACATGTATAGTTTAGGGAATTAAATCAATTTTATATGGTTTATTACAATCAATCATACCAAAAGAGTGGTCGAAATAAACAATATAATGATAGCATTTAGAATGTAATATAAACTTAATTTGGTGATTAGTTATGGATTCGACACGGTGAAGTCGGTTTAAATTTCATTATTTACCTATGGTTGGTAAGTAAATTACCAAAAACAAGCACAAAATAATGATTCCTTAATTATCTTCTCTATGAATTTTCCGATTTCAGTAGTTAAGCCGGCCCGATTCAATAAGTGGGCTATTTGCTACGAGAGAATGTTTATGAATCATATTTTTAATCTTTATTTTTGAATATTTTGTAGTTCTTCTATTTAAAAAAAAATTAAAAAAAATATTAAAACAAAATTTCAGGCATTTATAATATTGTAGATACTAGTTGTTTGTGTTAATAGCGGTTTATTTTATAATATTAAATTAATGATTATTTTTAAAGTATTTTATCTAATTTGGGTCATTTGACATGACTTGGGTCATAACAAGAATAAGAAATTACTCATAAATTTTTACATTGAGTGAAATTTATTCGTAGATAATGCATCTTTTTTGCACTATGTAGTGAAAAATGTACATAATGAATCTTAAATCATTGAGATCAGCTTACTTTTCGATATGAACTGCAAAATATTATTTCTTATAAAGTAATATAATATAAAATGAGCCTAATTGTATATAAAAATAAAATTATGATAACATATTGCTTTAAATAAATCGTATTGCTTGTACGCAAAAATCTCACTGTTGTTTATTTTATATTTTGAATTGTCTTCATTCATTACATCAAGTGTCAGTTGTTTTGGTTATTGTTCTCATATTTATTCGAATCACCTCTACTTTTCAATCATATTGTCCGAGTTCTTGTTTGCGGCAGAGAAAAGCGACGTCGACAGCATCATAAACTGAAATTAATTACCTGAATAACACCTCCGTTTGTTGGTTTCCAAAGATCGAGCCGACGGCCCTGAGCGGTGCTCTTTTGCTCTCCTCGATCCATCGGCAACGGATGCTGAGCGTTTCATTTGCAGATCCATCAAATTGCGTTCTGTTGAACCACTTTTTGATGGTTTGTTGAAGAGCTCCTTCACGACTGGCCCATGGCAATAATATTTTTGATAAATGATTGTTAATAAAATATTTGTTGAGAGAAAATTGTTGCACCGAATTGCGAATACGATTAAGAATCCACTAAGTTTTATAATCAATACAAAAATTAAACAAATGAACTATAACAATTTGAAGTAACTAATTTTATACATAGTTGCGTAACATATGAAAATAATATATACAGAATTATACTATGTTTAACGATAATTATTTCCGATTTGATATTAAATGATATTAAAAGCTTCAGAATATGAATTAAATTTTACCTCAAAAAGGATTTTAAAATTTGTTTCTTCTTTTTAAAATAATTGTTTATTACGAAATGCCTCTGCACAAACATCGTTAGGCAGATAAAACTGTTGCCGATGATTTTTCTTCTTCGGCAAACAAAAGCAGGTACGAATTAATAACAGGCATCCGATTAGCAAAGAGGCAATTATATCGGCCTTTTTTCAAACAAAGTATAGCCGACTAATAACACTTCAAAGGTACGAAAGAGGCTGAATGATGGAGATAATCGGCTGGAATTCGTATTTTTGCACCTTATTCGTGAAGACAAAATTACAGGTTAAAGCGGTGTTGGTTTCCACACCTCAACTGAACTTTCGTTATTCAAATCTGTTTTCAGGGATCTTGTGAATTTGTTTCAACTTAGTGGTGATATTAATTTAGGAAACAATCTTAGTACTTTAGTGTTGAGAATAAAGTTTACTTCAATTTTCCTTTTAATAATTGATCTATTTTATGGTTACTTTAAAATTAACTTATATGTTGAAATAAAAAGGGAGAGATAAGACAATAAAAATGATTATGCATAAGAAATTGCCTAATAGAGATAATTAAAATAACATTCAATTAAATTTTTATGAACCATTTTTAATCAATTTTAAAGAAAAAGAAATTTTATTACTAATTTATTTCGTAAGTGGAGTTTTAGCATAAAAAAGCGAATCAGACAAAAGCCATTCAATTAAAAGGTGTTCAATATTGACTACAAAGTCAATAATTCATTGTTGCTGAACTTTGCTGGAAATCGATTTTGTATGGCAGTCATTTTAGCATACAACAATGTACAGTTAATGTTGACATGCTTAAGCGCATGTTCCGATTCGAATTTCGATACACGATTTCCCTCCGAGATTCAATAATTCTGTACAACGGGCGGAGCTATGACTCGATTGTTGTAACCGCAAATTAGGCTCATGTAACTATGTGTTTGCTCATCGCTAGGTAACCAAATGTCAATTTACAAATAGGCATGTTATTTATGAATCCAAAAATATACCAACGCGAATTCCATTGTTCTGGTCATAATGAGTTTATTTTTATCATAAAAAACAGAAGAAGTTTTTATTAAAAATGTATATCCTAAAATGAATATTAATTAATTTTTTTTAGTCTTTAGAGTTCATACTAATTGTCCATATTATTAACATCCTATTCCCCAAAGTATACAGGTCTATACTGCCCTAGTGTGCGGTGCTGAATGGCGGGCCTATTAAACACTTTGTCCTAACCCATTTTAATAAGTCATTTATTATTATTTTTATATAGTATACAAGATATAAAGCAACAAATTAGTTAGGGCCAGCAATTGTGATAGGGAGGGAGAGCTAGGGCGATATACGAGGAGGGGCGTATGACTACCCATCATACACCCGGTGATCGTTGCAATGATCTTATTCATATATTTATATATGAATAAGGACTATAATCCCCGAGCGGGTTCTGCGCCCAATCTACCATACCAGTCTTTAGAGTTGTTTTTCAAATATTTATTAAATTAAACATCCAAAGTTGACAAAAACGTCAAATTACCAACATATTTTTTTATAATCAATTATTAAGATGTTCTGAATAAAGAATCTTTGATTATTCATGTTATTATATTTCAAAATATATTAAAGGTATATCAAAATATCAATAATTAATATAGAATATATGGATAAAAATTTACAAGAGCAGAATGAGCACAACAAATAATTTGTTTTTAATGGACCGCAGTGCTGTTTGATTTAACTTGACCACAATCTCTTCATTAAAATTCCTAAGACCCCTGTTGAGTCCTTCCTTTGGTTTTGTTTATAATTTGAATAACAAATTAGGTTTTATTATGTGTGTTTCTTTAGAAAATGAGTGCCATAATTAAATAAAAACATAAATAATCTCATCGGCTCCACTTTGATGCTGGACCAAAGTAAACATGAAAGAAGCCTAATCCTCATCGTTTCTTATTTTCAAAGAGTCTTATACTTTATTCAAAGGTTATTAAATTATTGGAAAGACATAAATTGTAAATTCTATTTGATGATCTGTTATTTTTTAATTATAAGAACTTTTATGGGAATTATGTACCATTAGGGTCTGGTATTTATGACCTTTTTAATTTAATAAATTCGGTGTTTAAGATACAAATTGAAAATAATGACGCTAGTTATTATTTACACAAAAACATTAAAAACAAAATAATTGAGTACCAAAAAGTTCTCGTGGGAACTAAATGCCAAAAATCTAATTAATTGTAGTTTACCAGATCTGATCAATTTGATTATATTTCTAGAGCAAAATGAGGAAGACCATGTAATTGGAGTTGTGACACTCCATTAATTTCGTTTACAATTTTACGTGACAGTCGGAATTGAAATTCTGTTGTGCTATTTACGAAATTCAAAGCGACGATTTCTACTGTAAATGTTTAATCTCGTTTCAAATACAATAAATTGATTTGATATGGATGATAAATAATGAAAAGTTTAAATGTTATGCAATAGCAATTTCAATCGCTGAATAAATTTCTTTAATTTGAATAATTGATGTCCTATTGTTAATACTTCAACAGTTGTTATTACGACGAGTATAATGTGACACAATAAAAATAGAATAAGAAATTCAATGCAATTTTTTAATTAGAGAGATTTTTTTAAAAAAAATTATAATCTAAATAAAAATATTTTAATTTTAATTTAAAATTAGAATAAAATTGTGTAAATATTGTAGAACAAATTTTTCTCACACATTTCAGATTGGAGGGGAAATAATTCTTCTCGCCACAAAATTGGTACAATAAATATGATTATAAATTGCATGAATATCCAGAGAGGATTTGTAGGGAAAGAGAAGAATGAAAGTCATTTTACAAGACCAGACAGACAGGAACCATCTGACGTACCAGGTGTTCCTTTGTGCTTTGTACTTTAATGCTTTTTTTTTTTAAATAATATACAATATATACAACTCTAACGCTCTAGTATAAATAGATAATTAAAACTCTTTAATTAATTGTATAAAAAAATTTAAATTTGTAATTTAAAAAAAACTGAAAAATAATGACTGGAATTTTTTAAATATGTAATGGCAATTTATACAATAATTTTTCAGGAAATAATTTAACTTATTATTTAAATTATATTTTTATTCAGAAAATTAGAAGTCAAATAGCTTGAGGCAACAACCGAAATGGAAAAGAAATTAATCGTTTCTGAATTATCTTAGCCGCTTTTTATTTTAAAAAAATGGTCTAAAATTGCCTGTTATCGTTCTTGAAGACCACTTAAAGTGTTACAAAGAACCAAAGGCTAAAATAAATAAATGGCGAACTAATTACGGGGTTCAAGTGTTTGTTTCTGTCCGATTATTCAAGAGATTAATAGCCCTAGAGGGATTTGGTGGATTTTCCAAAATATAGGTTCGATCAATAAATTACCATTTAAGTAGCAAAATTTGTTTAATATTTCTTAAGGAACTTTTTATTTGGCAATTTCATTCTTAATTAATAATAATAAGTTTAATTATTTCCTGTCAATCCTTTGTGCCCCGTTTGCTAATAAGCTATTTTGCACCTTTAGGACGATAAATTATTACTTAATGAAAGGTTTAAACCGAATTTTCGAATCGTTTGTTGAATTAAAATTTGTTTGGATGTGAGATTAATGGTCGAGTTAAATCTCGGTTGCGTGATTAACGTAATTACAGAGCAAAACCGAGCTGCGATGTTCATATTTCCTGACCAGAGCGTGGAGATAATTGGAGATTCATTTTAAACAAACACAGATTTAACACCGACTGGACTCCAATTTCACCGCCCTGTTATTAATTACAAATTATGGTCTAGATTTGAGTGTTGTTATTTAGTCGACTTCTTTTTAAATCGAATTAAAAAAGTTAAAGTTATAATTAGCTCGAGTATTTTCGTTTTATTTTTTCAGATCATAAATTTAAACAGATGGTTATTTTAATGAGAAATAAAAGAAATGTGTTCAATGTTTTTATTGAAAAATCAATCCTTTCGTCTCTTTAAAGTTTTGTAAAATACATTTTTAATATATAAAATTTAACCATTATTAAACTTTTGAGCATTTTTAAAGACAAATTTTATTTGGATTATTTGGAATTTTTATTCTATCTTTTTTTTCATAAAAATTAAAATAATTTGTAGTAGTTTTATAATTATAATATCTTATTTTTTATATAAATCCTTTTACATAGATAATCTATTTATATTTCTAATGAAAACACAAAAGCACTTAATTAAAACCGTATTCAGCGGTGTTGATATTCAGTTATCACGACAAAAATTAAAAATTGCGTGATCGAATCAATTTACCTTTTATTTATTTTGCGGTGTGAATTTCAGATGCGAAATTAATTATTTTGTACCTCCCCGTGCTTTAACATTTATAGAAATATGGTGTTTAAATCTATATCACGAACACTTGGAAATCGTGTTTTTACACCATTGTCAAGACCTATGTATATTGATACAAAAACATATAGAACTAAAACGAGAACCGGTTCTTTCGGAATCTGAATAATTTTCAATCCAATTTGAGAATAATTTCATCTTGTTTGGTTTAATTTTACATGCAATCATATTTTCGGCGGCGAAAATCCTTTGTTAAATAAATTATGGTTATTTTATGCGGCTGCCCACAACAATTTCCATCCAAACATCAATTATGGGCGAACTGGAGTCGAAATTAGGTTTTATCTCTGTTATTATTTCGCACCTCACGACCACTATTTAGTCGGGATGGAGGAATTCAAGTGCTCACAACAAACAAGTATACCTCTCTTAATAACTACGTGACTAAATGGGTTGAAAGGAATTTAATAATAAGGTGCAATTATGATTTGCAGCCCAAGAACAAATGCTTAATGGTTCTCTTTCAACGTTCTCTTGATTGGACACATTTAATTATTTTTATGTTTTCAAACTTTTATTTATAAATTGTAGAGTTGATTTGAATTTTTATGTATTAAAAAATAAATTATTAACGTTAAAAAAATTATTATGAGGTTGAAAAAAAAACAAGGCAATATTAAGCTCTATTTACTATTGTCCTTTAAAATCACGAGCGTAATGAATATTTGAATGAAGGCCTAAGTGCTGGATAATACTTATCGACCGTGGTCTGTACAACATTTTAAACATTTTTATAAAAAATAGTTTTAAAATTTTAAAAAATCGTTTTTGTTTTCTTAATTCAAATTATATCTTGTCGTCTCCTACTTCTACATAATAAATATCATCTCTTTCTATTATATTTAATCAATTGTTTTTCATTTTCAAAAATAGCTATTTGAAAGAGATCTCCTATAAGTTCATTTCTATTAAAACGTTGCATTTAAATTAAAATCGTTCGTTGTACAGTTCAGTCCGGAATTGATTTCTATTTGAATTTAATCAATTTGATGAAAATCGTTCACGGAAGTCCCACTTTAATAATACTCGTAATAATGAAAAGCACTAATGCTTTTTAGACATTTCCAAACAAAATATTTGAATTATATATATATATATATATATTAAGTTAATTATTATTCATTTTCAGATAAATATTATTAAATTTGATTAGAAGATGTTGTTTTGAATTTCCTTTAAAAAGAAAGTTAATATAAGTTTACCTCGGTCGACTTTAAATGTTTATCACCATTAAAAGATGGTAATTATACATATGTAATAGGGAGTTGCCTTACAAGGGAATATCTGATTCTAGGGGCTCATAACCCTTACAAAAGCAGATGGTCTCCCCTCAATTTGTATTTGATTCGTCTCGCCTCTGTTAATTTAATAATACCAACGTCCGTTTTTAATGAAGCAGATCCAAATAAAGCGTAGCATAAAACTGCAACAATGTCGAAATAATCGGTACAGCAATAAAGTTTACTAAGAAGAAGTCAAATTTAATGAGATGCAAATAAATTAGCAGTCTGAATAAATCCACAACAAGAATAAAACAAATTTAAGTGGCGTTCAAAAGCAGAAAAAGATTTTCACACACTTTTAATAGATTTTAATAGCTAAACCGACCGTCCATAAAATCGGATCACAGACTGACGAACGATTGTGTCTCAATAAACTAACATTTACCAAGCCATTATCACGCCACTAAGAATTAAGTGAGCAGCAAATGGCTCTTGAAGAAGGAATCGAATCAAGGCTAATCGAATTATCTCCCACAGTTCATATTTTAAGATGATTCGGTTATTTATTGTCCCTTAAGAGAGCAGATGACGGCATGAAAGAACTTGATTTGATGACTATAATGCTGTAAATAATTGTCCTTTTTTATCCTTTTTTATCATTTTGTATCTAGCCCAACATGTGTTGAGTCAGATGGTTAAAGAAAGGGACTTTATTTATAGAACATTTGTAATTTTTTTCTTCAAATCGGATCGAGGTTCATCAATTTCATATTACAAAAGGATTTTTCTATAGAAACCTCTGGGAAGCTTAAATTAGTCATTCTTCGATATTAATTCCAATCATTGGCATTGTATTAATGTTTCTCATTGGCTATTATTAAAATTAAAGACTAGTTCTACGTAAAATTAGTTTTTTTTATTTAGTACTTGAATTGATTTGATTTTATTTGGCTTATATGATTTTTTCTTTACGTAAAATTTGTTTTAAAGCTTTAGTACTCGTACCTAAAAAAATATTAAAGTATTATAGAAGATGCAAAGCTTTGTGCAGCTCTTTATAAAATTTTAGTAACGTTTTCAGTGCTATGTAAAAAAATTATAAATAAATACAAATAATGTACAGTACAGAAACAATATTACATTAAATTGGGATATAAACTGACATATTTAAATTATTTAGTCCAAAAAATAATTTAGTTAAATAATTTATAGGGTCATTAAACGAAAATGAATCAAGGTCCAAGGCTGATTTTTACCTGTTGAAATTATCAGATACAAATTAACCGAAAACCAAATAATCATGCTGTGCCCAAGAATAGATTACAAATTGCTGGCACGACACGACTTTGGACAGAAAGACAAGGATCTCCACTGACTAAACTGAATTGTGAAAAGAAAGACCGTGTCAAATTTGTTGCCGTTTTTCTTTCAAACCGCCTCTGTTATTTATGTGGTATTTCGTTTATTATTAGTCTTTCTGACCATTTTGAACACCTTTAAAACCTACCTCAAACCGTGTCCAAAAGTCAACTCAATTGAGTCACGCGTATCACCAGCAGTAGCCCACCTACCTGAATACTCACCATTTGTCCAATTCTTTAGTCAAAACGTTAAGAAATCATTATATTTGTTTACTTGTAACAATAATGTTCCTTGTATTGTGGTCAGAATGACAAATTTGAGATTAGATAAGGTAGTTTACAAACGATTTTGTAAGAAAAGTATGACTACCTTTTATATTTCAATACTTTTATAAATCTTTAATAATAATAAAAACTAAGAACTGATCTAATGCAAATTTAATTTTATGTAATATGTTTTTACATTTAAAAAATACAAACATCCATGGTCTTGAATTATGATTTTTGTGCTACGCCAGCTAGAAGCACAGCATACTAAATTCCAACAAAAGCTGACTATTTTACTGCGTAAGCTTACTTTCTGGTCGTTTTAAATGTATGGACTCACTTTGACAAGTAAATTAAAATTAAAGTGGAAATTTTTTCTTTAAAATACATTTCAAACATGATCCGGAAGATGTGTCATCAATAAAATAATGACAATTATCAGATTTTTTAGTGAATCTTCTTAAAATTTTATTTTCATATCCATTTATTTTCATTAGTATTATTTCTTTACTTTGTTTTTTGACAGTGTTTAGCACTTATATTTATGTACTAGGATTATTTACATTTAAAAAAAGATTAGAACTACTATTTGTTCTAATCTCATTGAATTTCAAATAATTTACTATATCCGTATATTTGCTAAATATTTAAAATATATTTATAAGAAAAAATAATGGGTATGTCTCTTCGTTGCATAAATTGATGAAAATTTGTTCTGTTAAACTGTTTTTATAACATAAATGCTTTAAAGAATTGTTTCAGAATTTTAGTTTTGTGAAGCTTTCATTTTTTATTAAAATATTTGTAAACTAATACCAAATAATACCTAATACCAAACCCCACATTTTTTATTTATCCAACTCTCTCAGGTTACGGTACTGAATTTTTTAATTTGGAAATTCTTGTGCAATTCTTTATTTTGGTACGAAATAGAAACATTAACAACACTGAAAAATATTATAAAAATATTAAATTTTGAACCAAAGAAATCAAACGCGATTTTCGATAAAGTTTTTCTAAATTCAATCCAGTGATGAAAATGAAGTTTAACATAATTCCAAAGTTAAACTGGCACATTTGAATTTGTTTTAAATATAAAGAAGTTTTAACGCTTTCCTAAAGTAACACTGATATATTTATATGCATCAAAGGTAGGTATAAAATATTAATTGTTGTGGAATAAAGAATTTATATTTTTGTGATAATTTATTTAAAAATTCATAAAATTTAGATAAATCACAGTCGTTAAGCATTATTAAACACATGGTTTTTCTTTAAAACTCTCGATATGTTCGTGACTTCAAATAACCTTTTAATAACTATTATGGTAAAGTATAGACTATATAAGAATATATTACATATATGTCTAAAACAGGTATCACAATAAAAATAAATTGAAGATAATTATTTATGTACGAAAATCATTACTTTACCTTGTTGAACTTTAATGATTTATTGGATTTAATGCATCCGTAAACACCACATAATAATGATCGAGAAACATTTCGAAATAAGATTTAAATACCTGCCTTATTGAATCCATCAACGTCTCGATTAATTTGCGAATATTTTCTTTTCTTGTTAAAATTAGCGAACAACATGGTACGAATTTCTCGTAAAATCACAATGCAAATTTTATAGGGAAGAAAATTGGTGAAAGGATTGATGATAAATGCTATATCAAATTGGACTTGCCAATTTTTTATACTGTTTTATTTCAACTCTGGAATTGGGACACTAAAAACCGAAAAAATATTTTAAAGTTTAAAATAATCAAAATTTAATTGCTTTAAAAATTAAATTAAAACTTTTAATAGATTTCGATCAATTTATTTTATTTTTTATTCCTAAATCCATTAAAAAATAAATGAATCTTAAAGATCAGAAAATCGTTTGTTGTTTACCGCTTTTATTTTGGATCTTTGAAGACGGTGGTGTGTCTGACCAGAGAGGTTATTTTTCATCAGCTCTGACCGGGCTACTTATTTGTTTGGTCGGGCAGCGGATCCGCCCCATAAATCATAAAGACACCTCTGCTTTAACGCTATTAAATCAGTATATTGGTTTTAGAGCTCATCATAATTTGAAATCCTCTTTAATTATAAACGGTTTTGGCAATTTTTTAGCTTCTCAGAAGATTAAATCCAAAGCCACACTTGTATAATTTGGAATGTGTCCAATTTAAAGCAAATAATAAAACACTCTGATTAACCAACGTTTTGCATTATAATGTTTACAGATTATGCACATGTGTATTATTAATTTACGGTTTTACGAATAAATTTGCATATTATTGTAGTAATGATATTGTGCACATAATTTTGTTTGATGTCGATATGAACCGGTTTTAATTTAGTCAGTTTCTTTGTAACGATCTATATAATATAGAATTTCTCATTAAGAGACTTTTATATTCATATTAAAATAAATAGATTAATTTTTAAATTAAGTGAAAGACGATTAATTTACTGTAAAAATGATGTGCAAAATACAATTTCAGTCAAATTGCGACAATGTTTACGCTTACAGAACCATACACTTTTTGTCCCAAATTCAATTTTAGAGATACAAAAAGTAGAAAGTCTAAAAGTGTTAAATTTTAGTGGGAAATTGTGACCACATCGATCCAAAATTTTACCGTTTTTATAGTAAATTTTATCAATTTTTAGACTTTTTTGAAACGTTGTTTTTCTCAACGCTAATTAACAAAGACGTTGTTTGGATCTGTGGTGGTATTAGTAGTGAATCGTCATCAGCCGGCTACCATTCACTGTTTTGATTTTGTATGCAAGAAAATTATCGATAATATTGTATCAAAAGACTTTTAAAGTGATTAAATACGTGTAATAATTACTTCAGATAATAATTTTTGGGTCTAATAAGTTGAATATTACTTATTTTGTGCGAAAAAAATTACAAAAATTCTCTCACCCAGTTCGGTAAAACGTATTGAAATTTAAAGAAAATAGTGTTAAATTCGGTACAAGATAGAATCTATATGAAAATATACATCTTTATAGTCCTCGTTTTAACAATAAAAAACACCAATCAAATGGATTCATGTAATTTTTCTCCCGGCTGATAACGTCATGTTAAATCCGGTCAACATTATACAAGGTTGAGCGGCTTTGGTTTTCTAAGTTTTAACATATTTTCCTCTCATGCATTGATTTATTTATTTAAAAAATACTTTTTTATATTTAAATTAGTATAGCTCTATTGATATTAATTCTTGATTGTTTTTATTTTGAGGATCCAATGAATAAAAGTTTATCTTCAATATCTTTCAAATTTATCCCAATAACCTCAGATTTATCTAAATAAATAATTGATACATTGACTATTTAAACATAATAAATTGGAATTATTTTAATTTCTGAAATTGCAATTGTAATTTCACAAGAAATCAATAATTCCAAATAAATGGGTATTTTTAAAACTATTTTTAAAAAGGCACAAATCTACATCTACAAATCTTACAACTGTCAGCATTTTATTTAGGATTTAACTAAATAATATTTATTTTTTACAATACAGTTCAAGGGAAATCACCAGGTGTCTCCCTTGGAGTACTGACTGTTTTCTTTTTATATTTATACACATAGCTTTGCCTCCGGACAAAGTAATTGAAGGAATTCTATGGCTTAGGGTAGGCCTATTCACTGCTGGTACGTGTTCGTGCTGGTATGAATAAACAAAACGATAAATTTTCTTAGCGCCTTTCCTGTTTTTGTTTACCGATTGCACGAAAGCACGGTAAACACCTTCCCACTTTGCATAAATGGAATTTGGAAATGAGCATTCGGTACCGAGGATAATTATGTAAATACGCCGATGCTCCGAAAATGGAAACCACTGCCGTCAGGAACATGATTAATTAAAAAAAGAACTCTGTATTTATTTACTAAATTCGCCCAAATTCATGTTCAGAGTTCATTTATCAAAGGAACAATAAAAAATGGTTGTTTTTCTAGACGATTTGATATAAGGAAAATAGACAATACAAATATATTTTAATAAAACGTTAGTATAAAGTAAATAACATACCATATTTAGTATTTTGAATTGTTTTGGGCATTGATTTTCGTGATCATAAATATACAGCTAATTTTTTAAAAATTTTCTGTACTAAACCATGTTTAAAAAAAATTACAATCCATTTTAGGAAAATCATATATCAGCTCTGTCTCTTTCAAGTAAGTGGATTAACAAAAACATATTTCTTAAGCCAAGAACATTAAATGCATAAAATTTATTAATTAAACTTAAATAATCACCAAGTTGTAGAAATGTACTTGAATATAAAATTTATTAAATATATTGCAATATATTCAAAATACATAATATCTTGTAAAAAACTCAGTCGATAATAGAAGTCGAGATAGCTGGATAAATAACTACTAATACAATAGTAGTAAAAAAACAAGCTTTAATCCTTATTGTTAGACTTTTTAGTAAGATACGTGAGAACAAGGATATATAAAAAAAACATATCTTCAACACTAAAAAGTGTATTTGTAATCTCACCCTAATCAAAGCTGCATTTGTTAAACTATGCAATAAAATCTGTACCTAAGATAATGTAGCTGCAAGTACGTGTAAATATTTGTTCAAAATGTCGAGGTTGAATTAATGTGGTTTAATTTTCAATTTGAATTTTAATGGAATTCGCAACACCTCACATCCAGTGGTGTTAGCCGACATTCATAATTACCTCAATTGAGTCTCTCAGTGGACTTGAAGAACGAGTTTAATTGTCGACCATGGAAATTATACCATCAACACCTCCGTCGTGTAGCTCGCGATCAAACTACCATTCTTTCAAAGTAAATAAAGCTGAAAATCTAATGATTAATGCAAAATTGAATGACACAGAACTAGTTGTTAACATTATTAATTATACTTAATTATTACTTGAAACAACGAGTTTGGTGAGAGTCGCCTTTAAGATATGGATATAAACTGATTTAAAATTCAAATATATCAAAGTACCTTCTCATGGTGACTGATGGTAAGACTGTAAAGCGAGGTCTATTGTTTGTTGATTTTAAAATTATAATTTTGTTTTGCAATTTACCCCTTATCCCTTAATTTCATATATTATTTCAATAAAAAATTATTGCTATATAGAATTTGTTTAAAATTAAAAAATATAAATATATTTCTTACATTTAAAATTCTACCAAAAAGTCCTCTTCGGGAACTTAATTTTAAGGCAGATTTTCCTTCAAAACAATTAAAATTATTAATAATAGTTAAATTAACTCTATCGTAGAACTGCTGAGAAATTTCGGGGTTATTTAATATTCTGGTTGTTGTATCAGGTTCATTAATCGTTAATATAAAATTAATGTTGTACTAACATTTCTATTTTTCAATAAAACTTTAGGAGTACTGTATGAAAATTATGGTTTTCATTTTTAAAATAAAAACAAATGGTCTGAACCTTCAATTTGATTTTTAATTTACCTAAAAAAATAAATAAATTCAAGCATCTGTATTGTTCAACAAAATTATTGTAATTGTCGGAAATTTTAAATATAAATTTAATTTTGTAGAAATTTAATCAATACTTGCTGTTATAAATACTCAAAAATCCAAAGTAAATCCAAAGACGTGAGATTAGGTTTAAATAATTTATTACACATTTTAGGTAATTTTAATTGGGATAAGTACAAATATAAATAACAAATAACAGAAATTCACTTACAAGAGGACCATAAAAGGGATTTGACAGCATTTTATATATTTAAATAGTGGTTGGATGTAATCCCATGTTCTTTAGTCACATTAATTAATATTCTCTTAAACCAATGGTATTATTACCAAAGAACACTGACACAATCACATCAATGAAATATTATTTACAATTTGCTAACTTGCATCACAAAGCTTTAATTAACACTCAAACTCTTAGATTGTTCTCAGAGCTGGTCCTAGCCTTGCTAAATCACTGCTGTTTGAAGCTATTTGTTGCTGAAGCGACAAAGCTGCGGGATTCATGTTGTATAAGTATTGGGGATGTCCCATTGGGGGCATCATTAGCAGAGGATGAACTGGTAATCCAAATGCTGAAGGGTTGATAAATCCGGGATGAAGTTGGTGATTGGCCAAGAAGTTCATGTCGGAGTCCATAGGAGGCAGTATTTGGTGAAGATTAGCTGGGATTTGGTGGGGCAGAACTTGAGAGATCGGGGGCAGAAGATATCTTAACTTGGGTTTCTTATTAGCCGTTTCCTCACTTGGTTCTTCCTGATTTGAGTTTCCTCTCTTTTTAGAGACTTTTGCCACGTCTGGAGTGATGAGACTCTCAATTGTGAAAGCCCGCTTTGGTCTAATTTCAGTGGTTGTCTCTGGAATCACTGTAGTCTCCAAATGGGTCGCTGAGGGACTGGGAATCCTCGTCGGAGAATTGTGAATTGGTGACGAAGAAGGAGACTCGACGTGGTGATTCAAATGAGGACTAGAGTGTCTTGGATCTGGAGACAGTGGTACTGGATGGCCCATTTGACTAGGATCCATCATCGGATCTCCAACACAACCGTTCGGGTTCATGAAGAACCTGTTAATGTTTGCCAAAGCAGCCAGTTCTTCGTTCAAAAGATCCTTATCGGATTTGTGAAGCTTGAAACGCTTCCTCCTCCTCAACAGACTTCCGTTCTCAAACATATCGAATGCCTGTGGATGCAGAGTCCAGTAGGCCCCCTTCCCCGGTCTGTCTGGACGTCTAGGAACTTTAATGAAGCAGTCATTGAAGCTCAAATTGTGCCTGAGCGAGTTTTGCCATCGCTGAGTGTTTTTGCGGTAATACGGGAACCGGTCGGTGATGAACCGGTAAATTTCACTGAGAGGCAGCATCTTCTCCTGTGAGCTCCAAATCGCCATCGCTGTGAGGGAGATGTAGGAGTAGGGTGGCTTCTGGTCTCCATAAGATTCTCGAGATGGTCGAGGCATTGTCGAATTTTTGTCTTTGCGAATTTACTGCAGTTTATGCACTTTGGAATTGCATTTTGCCGACGGTAATTTAAATTAACTTTGTCGATGGTTAATAATCCATTTTGAAGATTTTTTATTTACATAAATCGTTGGTATAATTATTAAACTTTGAAGAACTTAGCNTTTGATTATTAAGTTAATTAATGTTTGAATTTGATATATGGTATTCCTTTGCCGTCGGGAGTTAACTTTCTTTTAAAATAATACGTGGTGGTCGTCCAGGGCGCCTCCAGAAGGGATGTTCCAAAATCGTCATTCAGTTCTTAGAGGATTTTGATTTGATCCAATGTTGAACATATTTTACTAATCCTTATCACTTTGATATTTATGAATATTTGTTCTCAATATAGTTTATAATTTTTATTTTAAATTTCTTTTCACTTTTCTATTTTTTTTAAACACCTTATCATTTAATGTTAAAATAATGTTTTAATTCACCATAAAACTTTTGTCTATTGAACTTTTTAATTTCTTTTATATCAAATTTTTAACTAAAATTTACACTTTTCGGTAGTACTTTTTAACTAGGAGATGCTCTGAGAAATCGAATATTTGAAACTGGTTTTTGATTTAATCTCTTGGCGAATCACGGCGCACGACCTTATCAAACGAAATGCAGAACCGAACTTGCTCTTCAGTCGTACTGATTTGTTGTTAAACTGGTCTCTCTTTTCTCACCAAAAGCGTGTTAAAATTGGGCGGGACTTCCTCAGAGCTTGTTTGGAAGGGGAATGAAAATATTTGCTTTCGAGGCGGATACCAAATGGAAAAATGGAAGAATCTGAATTATTCGCTTGAAATCAATTCATTGTGTTGCTTTTTTATGTGCTTGCCTTTCAGGAACAATTGATAATTGATTAATATTTGAAGAATAAGTTATTTGAACTATTCTTATAGCACAATGATATAATTATTAAAATGTTTTTAATTGACGCTTTATTAAAAAGAAAGGAAATGGCTACAGTTTCTTTTAAAAAGAAATTCAAAATTGCAATGAAAATCCTAGTATTTCTAATTGTTTTATAAAAATTGGGTTGAAAGGAATCTCTTTCCTTTTAATCAATAATTATTATTCAGCCGATAACCAGATGCATCGACATCAATTCAAATATTGATGTAATTTGGACACTTTAATTTGATCCGTTGATCGTATTCATTTAATAATTTTCAATGAATTATTAATTGGGTAATGAGGGTGTCATCTGGCAAGAAACCAGCATGGAAATGGCAAAAAAAAACAACTTGAATTGAAATTGCAATTTGAACGATGCTACGCCGAGAATTTTTTATATTTTGACATACAGGAATTTGATATTAAAAACCTCTCTTTGAGAACGACTCAATTACTAAATCAGGCAAAAATAAATTTTCCAAAATTTACACATAGTACGAACAAGTCAATTTTATGCAATTTAATTAAGAAAATCGATATAAATATTTTTAAAGCGCTAGTACTTTTTTGTTTATTATTAAAATGTAAAAAATTTGCATAAAATTGTTAAAATTTCCATAGAAGTCAATTTCGCTCTACATGGTTTATCTGTATTAATACATGGTTTGACGATTTTAACGGATGGTTTGAAAGAAAATGGAAAATTGCTGATTATGCGAATGACAAACAATTATTGAAACAAATGAAGATATTTCTATTGTGCAAATAAGAGACGACGAGATAGACTGAAAAAGATTTCTCCATTGTAACGTAGAATGAAACAGGAAACAATGTGACAAAGAATTCAAAATTTGGAAAATTTTATTGTGGATTTAATGAAACCATTGATTATTAAGATTTTTTATCGATTTATAAAGTCATAAAAAATAATACGTTATCTTATCAATCTAGTCGTATAAATAAATAATATTTTTTTTTAATCAAGCGAATAGTTTTTGACGTTTGCTATAGCATAAAAATAAATCAAATTGCAAACATACACGTTTTATCCGAATAATTGAATTCTCTTAAATAATTTCGTAATTCATTTATTTTATGTTCGCCCCAGGTACGTTGAGGAAAAACAATGCGCATGTCTAAATTTGCAGCAATTTTCCCCACTATAGTTTCATATTTCGGGCGGAGCAAACCAGTTATTTATTTTTACAAGCTCTGATTGACCCTCTGATGTTGTTACAAATAAAATTTCCAAATGAAGACTTATTTATTTATAACTTTGGAAATATATAAAGCCAAATGACATTATTTAACGAATAAACAGGGGAATTGGAGCGATTTGTTGACTCGGACGTTTTTTGTCCACCCTCAGTCATCCTCCAATTTAGTCATTAGTCAATAGGAGATGTTCTATTTACGTAGATTGATAAAGTTATTTAGTTCAAATTATTATAATGATGATGATTTGTGTTCCCATTTCGAGTATTGTCATTATTAAACACGAATTAAATATGATTAAAAAGCGATTGGGGGCATGGTTTTAATGCTATTCTAATTGTTTTATGTAACGAAATAAATAAATATTTTATGAGTTCCTCTATTAGAAATATTAATTTCAATAAGAACGACAATTTAGTTGAAAGGTAAACTAATTTTGGAAAGGACAATTCAATTTTTCCAATTTTTTTGTGGAAAATTACCAGAAAATGTAATCAAATAAAATTTATGGTTTTCCAATTTGACTATTACGAAATAATATGGTTTGTAAGTTTTAATATCGATATGTCCTTGTAAGTAAATTAATGATATAATAGTTGTTTGTGCTACAAGGGTGTACGATGAACCGTTTTTTAATGAGGAAATGAGTGTCTCCGAGTCTATGCCATTACAACGGTCTCTATTTTAATGGTTGTCGGCTACTATTTGACCGTTATAACTCCTTGGATTAAAAATTGTGCAGTTTTTCCTAAACATGGTGCCGAAATTTTGACTTTGAAATAAAATTATTCGTCGATTATGACTTTATTTTACTTATTCACTAGTAAAATAAAAATTCAAAAATCAATGTCGAAAAGACAACCAAGTTAACAAATATTTTATTTGGTTAAATAGGTTAATTCTTTTGGTTATGGCAAAATATTTAAATTTATAAATTTAAATAAAATAGTATAATAATTTAAAAAAAATAATTAGTCATCATTATAACTTATAATTCCCAATTCGACCTATTTCAAATAAATTTTATTGCTCATCTAATTATAGATCATTATAATTAGCTCATCTTTTTGCTTTTACACTTTTTAATCATTAAATCTTTCTACACTTTAAATTCGTTGTTGACACAATGCAATTGATATAATAAGAAAAAAAAATTAAATCCTTATATATTGTAAAAATGTTTTTGGGAGTTTAACAATGTAAAAATCCAAAGAATTATATTATTACATTCATGCCTAACTAATATATGCATATTTATTTAGTTTTTACGCGGAATAGTTTTAACAAAACTAATTTATGATTAAATGAAACAGCTTGCATGCTACATCAAACAATAATGG